>VWZX01007813.1:3116302-3164251 GCA_013399015.1 Galbula dea
AAATATTTCTGCAAAGATGATAAATGAATATTACCATGATCCAGAAAAAGACTGCTTCTTCTGAGATATAAGCTGCTTCCATTACATTGATTTTTTTTCTGTCAGGAACATATGTATTGATATGCAACCTGTTTGTTTCAGGGGAAGCTTTACTCTCTCTTCATCCTGTTTTACTTATTTGATTGGGTTTTTTTCTTTTTCTCCCTAAAGTTACTTTCACCATTTTAATCAATGTATGCCATAAACTATAGACTCTGCTAACAAGTCTTTGTGTAAATAAATCTATCTCAGCATCCCTTGTGCAATAGATTCTTTCCTTGTCCAGGGCCAAGAACTGATTTATGAGTCTCAGTATGGCTGGAATTATACTATATGATGTCAGCCACACAGTATGGTAGTGCTCCCCACTTCCTCCACAGCTTCCAGTTGGATTCCTCCTAATATTCATCTCTAACTTCTGAAGCTTGCTGCTTGGAGGACTGCTTGGAGTGACAGGTCAGGTACCCTAAATTTGAGGTAGGCTCACAACACATGTCTCTGGAAGGTGATTATTCAAAAGATTCCCTTTGTTCTTTTTGAACTCCTAATGTTTTTAATAACTGATGATCACAGGTTAGAAGTACTTCCTTAAGGATTCAAAATTATTTAGATGTTGCATAGGAACTTTGCTGCTTTGCTCAGCCAAGACCTTGTGCACCTGAGATCATCAGAAGCTTAAAAGCCTCAGTGAGTTAGGTACAGAGAACAGGGGAGGAAAGAAGGAGTTTTGGACAATGTTCTGAACCCATCATGTAAATTGTGCTGAAATTGTAGATCAGAACTTGTGCCTCTTACCCCTGCAAACAAATGGGGACTTGGTGAGATATTGGAGTAGGCTGCTCAGGGAGGTGGTGGAGTCACCATCCCTGGAGGTTTTTAAGAAGATAGATGTGTTTCTTCAGGGGATGATTTAGGGATAAAAGTAGTGTAGGGCTATCGGTTGGACTAGTTGATCTTGAGGGTCCTTTCCAACCATAATGATTCTGTGATTCTGTAAAATGTTATTTTCCTTGGCATTTTAGATTTTGCCAGAAGGCTTTTCACTTCACTGCAGTAGTATCCATTGGAGAATGGAGCAAGGGTCTTCTAAAAGCTATTGCACTAGGAACAGTAACAATAATTTATACCATCAACTACTACTTAAGACACATCGTCTTCACATGCAGAATTGTATTTGCCATTGATTTTCAGAGACTCAATTTCAAAACTCTATGTTTTCGATTTTGGGAATTACACATCAAACAAACAAATAAAAATTGCATTCATATTCTTTGTAAACCCCACACATTCAGTTACTAACTACTTCAGGAATTACATTTCCTAGGTTAGACCACTCTGACTTTTCTTCTATCACTAGGGCAGAATTATGTCAGTGAAAGTACACAAAAGAAAAAGTTATTTCTTCTGTTGCTTTAAAGAAATGAATGGGAAAAGGAGCTGAAAATTGAAGCAGCTGCTGCCAAAGTTGTGTCTAAGTCTGCAGAGAATCTTTCTGCCAATTACTTTTTAATTCTGCATATATGACATAAGTTCCCAAAGTGTCCTGCTGCAGACTGCATTATCTGTCAAGGAGTCACTCAAATGATAAGGACTAGAAAACATCACAAATTTATTTACATGAATTTTCATGTGGTTTGGGAAATGAATTTGCTTTGGCTGTGGTTTGCTCCCTAGTTGCAGTCTATGAAAACATTGTATGAACATTGGGTTGGGAGAATGAATTTTCTGTTTAGCCCAAAAAGTTCCCTATTTGTGCCAGAAGGAGCTGCACTTATTCAATTACAGGGCCCAAAAAGTATCCTTTGAGTGATATGACTAATCCTAATAAAGATTCTTCATTTATAAGGCAGATTTAGAGATTATGCTTCTTGTTGGAGTCCAAAGCATGTGTAAAACCCCCTTTTTCTTTGTAATCTGGGTAGGTCAGCTTCGCAGTAATTCAGTCCTGTACTGACAGCACTGTATGCATGTAAGGCAGATTTCCACCACCAAATAATTCCCAGGGCTTCAAACAGGATCATGATACCTATGCTGCCACCATAGATTTTGTTGTAACCAGACCTGGTTATTTTATTTCTGAAACATCCTTACTAGTTGTAATCATGTTCTCTGGTACAGGAAAACCTTTAAATATATTTTGAATGTTAGCAGTGTAGTAAGTTATATGTTCTTTTATATGAGGAAAAATAAAGCAAAGTCATTAATTATCTAGTATCATAGAAGGATCATAGCAGAATAGATTTTAAAGCTCTAGTCTTATAAACTGAATTGGTTTATATCAACAAGATGACATGAGGTAGAGTCAGGGCAGTAGCTTCTACACCACTGATGAAGATTAAGAAGAGTCATGAACCTAATAACCCAGCATCTATATTGTTTCTTTTGATATTATGTCAGGTACATCATACAAATGAACTAATTCTTCTTCAGAAAATCTTTTTAGAGCTTACAGCTTTTGTTGTTTTCTGTTGATGCAGCTTTTTGCTCTGAGTGCTGGCAGCAAAGTGAAATTTACTCAAATCCTGATGGTTGTGTGAAGCTGGTGCTTCAGTGAGCAGAATTTGAGTAAATTCTTTGCTGCCAGCACTGGAAGCAGAACATACAGGATTTCCAGGGAGAATCACACATTTGGGAATGCAAGAAAATACAGATGGCCAGAGGCAACCTAAAAGCTGGGTTATGAGGAGGAAGAAATGAAGCAGGAAGAGGAAAGGAGAAAATTGAAGCCCAGAGAAAGAAAAAAGAGAGAAACAGCCAGGACACAGGAAAGAAGAAGTTTAGTGAACTTCAGCCAGTGCAAATGAGGACAGTTTGGTATGTTAGAATATGGTTACATTTTGACTCTAGCTGAGCATCCAACTCATACACGCAGAAGTGAAGGGACATTTACTTTTAAAAGCAAAGAATCCAAATTTTCAGTTTGACATTTTGAGTCACCACTCTATCTCATTTCCTTTCTCTTTTTGTAAATGTAGTAGTGCTTTTTCTCCTGTTGACAATCTCTGAAGAAGACACAGCAGAAGAGAGGCCTTTTTAAGTGAATTCCTGAAGTCTCCTTGGAGTATCTGTGTAGGAAAGGTACACTTAGTAACAGATCACCTACATAGTGGAGCTGCTAGAACATTTTAAGAAAATGGAAAGCTAATAAATCTGTTTCCATAAAGTTGTTAGCTGTAAGTTTCTGTTACCCAAAGTCTGTGAAGAGGGAACAAGACAAAAAACTACCTGTCTCACTCAAAAAAACCCCAAAACCAAAGAACCAAACAGAAAACCCCAAAATCCTATCAAATCCAAGCAAGTTATGAAATGTTATTTTCTTCTCAAAAAAAAACCCAAACAAAAAACAAACAAAAAAAACCCCCCAAAAATGAAGGAAAAATAAAAAAGAAATGTTTTGCATTGATTCTAACACTGGAATGAAACCAAATTTTGAAATCTAATGAGCTGTCTGTCTCCTAGCCACCTCTCACATTCTTTGGCCTACTTGCAAAACTATTTCTACTGTAGTAGATTCACTGTATAATTCCCACCTCTGCTTCCCCAATATGGTGAGAGGAGGGACCCTTTTCTATTCCTTTGGTACAGAGAGGCTTTCAGCTATAAAATTAATTGATTGCTTGCCAACATGCATCTAAATCCAAATATTTGTGCAATCCTACATAAATTCACCCCCACACTTTGCTGTGTGTTGCTGAGCAATGTCAAATTTTAATGGAATACTTGATGAAGTTATGTGCATATTTTCATCCCACATACACAAATTCATCATGAGAATGATTGCCTTCAGGAAACATAATACCACATGCAACATTACAAATTTAGATATACCTTCCTGAAAATATAGTAGGAATAAAATGAAAGAGATAATGACCAGCAAAAAATCTGCCTGAAATTCAAGCCTCTCAAAAATGTCTTACCTTTATCAAAATTAGAATTAAGAGTGGAGAGAAAAAAATAATTAGAATTATATATAACATAACTCTGAAAATCTGAAAACATAAACCACTATTCTGCTAGTAGACTTCTACTTAGCTAGTGGATTAACACAGTTCAGCTGTTTCTTTTTCATCCTCATCTGTTTAAACACTCTGATCTATTTTGCAACACATTCCCTTTTCAAGTGAGTTGAAGATCAATGTTTCTTAATTTTTATCAATTTTCTTTCACTGACTAAATATATTCCCATATGGGCCTGGAAATTTCAGCCAGCAGTGTCCCGGATGAATCTTATTCTAGAAAGAGGACTATTACTTGGTGTTCTTTCTCCTATCACTTTAATTTATTCCCTGGTGTTTCATTAAGAGTCTGCAAGTTCCCAAAACATTAATAGGGGTTTAAAACCAGTCTCCTTCCATTGATCTCTCATATCTCAGCCATTCAGTCTTTTCACCTAACTTGATGCACAGTCTTAAATGTGCTTTTCATACATGTTGCTTTTCTTGATTTTTTTTTTTTCCAGTGAGATTATGTGCCACAGACTCAAAACCACACACAAACAAAAGGGTCAGTTCCTTATATACAGTAAATCAGCAAAACTTACTAAGTTCATGGATCAGGCCATTCTCATCACCTAGTGATTTTGCAACACCAAAACATCATTTACGATGCAAGAAGTCAAGACTGTTTCTATTCTTTGCTAATCCTATTTCTTCTGTTCCTACCAGCTCTTAATGGTCTACTGTAGTATACAATAATACCAGTTGGGAGAAGAGTAGCACAAAGCCACTCCTCCTTTGACTTTTGTCCTGGAAGATGAATAAACTTAGAAAGGGCTCCAGTTTGGTACAGTACGTTACACAGCATGCAACCACAGCCAACCGAGCACTGAGGAGGGGAAGCACAGTCTCTCATGGGACTCTTCCTTCCCTTGGAGGTACTTTTAATGCATTAGTGGATGTGCAGGAACATCTATCAGCAACAGAACTAGTCTTCATAGTATCCAAGTGATGGAGAAACCTCTCTAACTCAGAGTAAGCTGCCCATTATTACTCACCCTGCCTTTAAAACAAGAAAATAGTCACATAATATTTGTAGTTTGAATTTATGTCACTTCAGTGTACAATGCTTTGCTTTGACTGCTAAATTAAAAAAAAAATCATCTGCTATCAGACTTTTGCTTCCTTTTATAGGTATTTTATAGCAAGACATCTCTTGAACTGCTTGTTCCCAAGTCAAATAGAGTCAGTTTTAATCTCCTGTGATAAGCAAAATATTTCAGACCTTCATTAATTTGTATAGCTCCTTCCTAAACACTCTCAGATTTGTCAACCACCCTTTAAAAGTGCAAATATTAGCTTTGAAGACAGTGTTCTATTAATTAGTTGTAGCTGGCAATGTTCTGAAAGGTTTTCATTTGGAGAATACCAATTTGCTGAAATTGAACAACTGTAGGAGTGCATCTGGTGTGTCAAATCTCTCAGAAACTGTCTGTTTTTCCCTCAGCTGGGCTTTTTTTGCTGCCTGCTGCAGAACTAGGTCCTATGGAGTTCTGTTACCACTACATCAAACCTCTATGATTTCTGAATGGCAAAATGAATCGTAGCCTCAGTCAGAACTTCCTGCTCATTGATAACAAAAGAGACAGCTCTGTCTCATTTCCTGGAAGGAAATGAGGCTTTTAAGTTTTTCAGCATGTGATCCTCAGCTGGACCTAAGTGCCAGAAATTTTTGTGGGATGTATACCTTGGTTTATTGACCTGTATAATCAGGTTTGCCATCTCTGCTGTACTAGTTATTGCTGCTTACTGCAAGATACTTCATTATTTTCTAACATCTGTAATATTAGCTTTTAGAACTGCACATAGAGTTTTTATGCATTCCCAGTTCTCCTAAGGACAACCTGGACAAAGGCACTGAAGACAGGAGGGATTTGTTCAGAAGTCTAAATGTCTCTTACTGATCTGAATCTATTTAATCAAAGGTTACACTTACCTCAGACTTAACTAGAAGATAATTTTTAATTTCCCCCTATTAAATAAGGACTGTGTCTACTCTTGGGTTAGGAAAGGTAATATCTTCAGCACTTCACCAGATGGTGACAAGTCCTTCTCCTGATAAGTCATCTTGATGACACAAGATGTGGGTCCACAGGAATTTATCCTGATAACATCTGTTCTAAAGCATTCTTCCTCCTTCCTTGCATGTCTATACCATGAGCCACCGGAACAAGCTTTTCCACAAAGTAGGTCACACTACTTGGCTGTTAAGGAAAAGAAAGGACAATGCAAGCTAACTTTAGTTTGGTTTAAACTGCTCTGGGACCACGTTTTCAGGGAGCCACTCAGCCAGCTTTTTACTGTAACAGTGCCTCAGATATGATAGTTTCACCTTGTTCCCTCTGTAATGATTTGCTCATACCTTATCTCAGCACTACCCATTCAGTTGTACCAGTATCTATTTGTGCAACTGAGCAGTGAATCAGAACAGGGCAAGTTAAAAATAAATCAGAAAAAAAAAAAGTTTTAATCTGATCAGTTCTCTGATCCAGTTCTCTCCACAGCTACACAAATAATGGTAGGAGCAAAACTGTGAAGAGAAGGAAGAATGATAAGAATAATCAACCTGAAAAAGAGGAACAGACCATGGCACTGCTGAATGAAGTGCTGTCAACCTACAGCTTCTGTGAGAACAACTTTGTGTGAATTTCCTCCAGCCACTGACTAAGGCCAACTGGCAAGGAACAGTCCATGTTCCTGTTATAAATACTATTCTAAGCTGGGTAATGACATTTTAACTATTATTGATAATGGTCCCTGATGTAAGCTAACTTCTTGGGTGAGTTCCTGGCAAATATTTGAGAGCATAAAAGTTGATCTGGGCAAAAAACCTATAAGGGAGTGTTCTGGTGGTATAAGAGTACATACATGGGGGTTGAACTAGATGACCTCTGAGGTCCCTTCCAACCCAGATGATTCTATGATACATTTAAACTGTGTTTCTGAGAACAAATCTCAGGCATGCCTTTATTATTAGATTAAACAGTGCCAAGGAAAAATCATAACAACAATAGGAATGAGAAACAGAACTCTGTTCATGTTGCTGTTTCTGCTTTGAGCTTTGGCTGAATATTACCTCTCCTACACTTAGGAAAAGTTGAATTCAGGGCAAATCTAGTAGCTTGGGCTGTAGTGCACTCAGTACTTGTCATACACTATCTCTCCAGACCCCATGAACCTGGACAAAGACCTACAGTAAATATGAGGAAAGGCTATGAGAACTGGGCTTGTTCAGCCTTGAGAAGGTTAAAGAGAGCTCTTAACTCCCAACGAATACCAAATAGGAGGATACAGAAAGGATGGAGACAAAATGCGATAAGGACAAGTGTCAAGTTTTGCACCTGAGAAAGACCAACCCCATGGATGTTGGGGTAGGGGTGAGGTTAGTAGGTCAAGAGAGGTTCTTCTCCCACTTTACTTAACCCTGGTGAGGCTGCATCTGGAATACTGTGTCCAGTTCTGGGCCCCTCAGTTTAAGAAGGATAGGGAACTGCTGGAAAGAGTCCAACACAGAGCCACAAAGATGATGAAGGGGCTGGAACATCTTCCTTATGAGGAAAGGCTGAGGGAGCTGGGTCTCTTTAGCTTGGAGAAGAGGAGACTAAGGGGTGACCTCATGTATGCTTTTAAATATGTGAAGGGTGATGGAGCACTGGAACAGACTGCCCAGACAGGTTGTGGAGTCTCCTCCTCTATTCAAAACCCATCTGGACATTTTTCTGTGTGTCCTGGTCTAGGGAATCCTGCTGTTGCAGGGGGATTGGACTAGATGACCTTTCGAGGTCCCTTCCAACTCCTAACTTTCTGTGATTCTCTAAGTACCCAATGATAGGGTAAAAAAGCAAAGGAAAGAGGCTAGAAAACAGGAAATTCTATGTACATATATGGACGAACTTTTCTACCTGAATTGTAGTAAAATACTGGACCAGGTTGCCCACAGAGGATGAATAATCTCCACCCTTAAAGATACTCAGAAAACAGATGAACAAGCCTTGAGAAGTCTGACCTAGAGCAATCTGCTTTCAACAGAGCTAAATGACTCCCAGGGATCCCTTTCAGCCTGAAATACTCAATTATGCTACAATTCCAAGAAAAAGCTTCAAATCTTTCCAGATACTTTCTTGGGGAAGACTTAGAGCTTGGGAGAGACTAGTTGCTAGCATGTGCTTGAGGGTTTATGATGTAACAACAGGTATGTAAGAACATTTTGGAAGCAAGCAAGAAAGCATGGTCTCATGCCTTAAATGGATTGGCTGATAGAAAACAATTAAGAGAATAGCAAAGTAATTTGCAGCCAGTGCAGACCCACTCACTAGCTGTGATACAGTCTACACAAGAAAAAAAAAAGTTCTATAATGTTTCACTGAAACAGATTTTTTTTGTCTTTAGCTTATTCACTTGCTTCTTCTCTTCTTCCATAAGATTTCATTTATGTGTACATATGCTTAATCTTCTCTGTTGTTTGGACTGATAGAACTCTCCAATGCCCCTTTTGGGATTAGAGCTCTGTCATGTACATAACATCTTTAATCTAGCCTTCATATCTTTCTATCCCACCAACTCTCCAGATATTTCCAAACCTCATTAAGAACCAGGCATCTTCCCTTCTTTAAATCTTCATTCTTTTTCCTGCCTGTACTCACAAATATTTGGGATACAGGCTTTGGTTTGCTTTCTTTTGTTCCCTGTCATAGCCTCTAAAACAAAGCATGGATTCTCTGGTTCATGAAATTGCCCAAATAATAGCCTTATTAGGCCCTTTTTTCCCAAAACCAAGAATCTGTAGAATGAACCTCATTGTACATATCCCAATGCTCAGCCCTCCTCCAGCTCTCTCTTGAAAAGTCCTGATTTGGAACTTATTCTTTTTAGGAAATTCTTTAGTTCGCTGCCGTGAAATTGGCATCAAGTCAGAATCTAGTCTTTAAGCCACAAAGACAGATAAACACTAACTGGACTCACTTTTTTCATGGGCATTCATTAAAAATATTTTTAAGATGCCAGTACTGAAATTACTCCCCACTTTCAGATATTGCAGTAATTATGCAGCACTCTGGTGCCAGTACACACAGCAGAGGACCTCCTCCAGGTCTATGTTTTATGCCACTTACCCTTACATTTTTCATTATAACTTATTTTTATTAGCAAACCTAGCCCTGACATCAGTCATTCAGCCTGCATGTACACAATATGCTGCTCCCACAAAGAATTACTTTAAATGAGTTACTTCAAAAGCATTTACCATCTAAACCTACTTCCCAAAGTGGTACTGTGGATAGTTAGAGTGCTTCTACCTACTGATTTTCTACCTGGGAGTGAATTTCCACCAAGTACAAGCATGTCTCCAGTGGTGACAAACAACCTTGCCATTCATTTCTATGGGTTCTTTATTCATTCATTTCCACACAACAGAATTGTTCTGCCTCCAGTTTTGATAATGGTTTGACTGTTGTTCACATGAGTCTCTAAACATCTGTTCATCCTTTTCTCATTCCTGGTCCCCATTTATTAGAAATTCTATGTACACTCTATGGAAAGTTTGCTGCATCTTTATCAAATAGAAAAGAAAAACAAACAAAACAACAAATTCATCAAGCAAATTCAGCTCCATATAAAAGAATCAACTCGAGGCCAGGAGTTGAATCAAATACTGCTTATATCTACAAAGTTGGAATTTAAGAAGGCTATAAGTAGTATTCAGGCCTCAGTGCAAAAGTGAGCATCATTCATTATGAAAAATTGTCTTGAATTATTATGAAGTTTGTCTATTAGCAGGCAGATCTGGGTCAAATGTTCCCAAGAGCTGGGTTGCTATTGAAACAGGTTGAAATCTAGTTATGTTTTCATCATACTTTTCCATACGTTTTCAGTGAAAGTTTGTACATTACCAGTAGAAAATGCATCACAGCCTTTTTAATAGAAATACTTATCAAAATGAGATTAAAATGTAGAACTAGGGTAGTTTGGTTTCCATATATCATGGAATATTTTAGCTTTGTTGTTTTTTTCCCCATGTTTGAATAAAGATTATAACATTAGGAAATATTGTATTATTTTTAAGACATAAATGTCTTTATTGAGGTTAACTGTCCATTCCACAACAACCTGCAGGTGCTTCAGACAGAAATGTCAATCTGTCTTTCTCCCTAGCTTACTCTATTGTTGGTCATTTTACCTCAAGGTACTGCAAATGGTACTTCAGGAAGCTGGAAAGATCTCAGCCTCTAGTTTTGCCAAGAAAAAAAAAACAACCTTAGCCAGCAACATATTTATCACACAGCAGTATTTGAGTGCCTCATATCTAACATATTAATACAACAGGCCAGTAAGGGGGGCAAATGTTATGCTGTTTACAAGCTGGAAACTGGAGTACAGACTTATTTTTCACTGTTGAGGAACTTAGCAGAAAAAAATAATCAAAAAATGTTACACCACTGAGCTCTTCAGCCATTGCCTCGAAATTGTATATGTTACTCATGATGTTTTACATAGTACCTCGTGTAACAACATTATGCTAACTGAACTGTTCTAGAAAACATTAAAATATCTTAATCCTAAAAGGATGCAAAACATCCTGGATGCCACATAGTTCTCACTTTGCTCCTGCTACCTTAGGTAATGAAAAACAGAGAGCAGGTCTCAAACTGTCAACATGGTGCATGGAGCATTGGTAAAGGAAGAAAGAGGCTCCAGCTCTGAGGATACATACACTTCTGGCATAAAACTGTTATATGCCTAAATGCTGTGGGAAGAACTGAGCCAAGAAATGTTGCTGAACTTGTTATTGGCAGCTAAACAGGGAACTCCTCCTCCAGCTTCTTCCTATTGCACAGCAGAGCTTGGAGACAAGTTGGGAGCTATTATCTTGCTCTCCCTGTTTTCCAAAGTCTGTAGTATCTGTTTGTTGGTTAAATTATATAATGATTTTGGTATTCATCTATTGCTGCTGTTTCAATGAGCACTGTTCCTATTTATGGAAAGGATGGAGTTTTTATATACTGACCATTCTAAAACTGAACCATGATTGCAAGAGGAGAACTGACGACCCATATTACAGCAGCAAAACCTACTGGTACAAGAAATCCATTACCCAGCCTTTTGCAATAACAACCCAAGGTATGACATTTCAAAAGAAATGATGGGGAGGAGACAAAGTGTACTAAGTACAGCTAGTCTATATGTGAAATCTGGCAAGGTAAGCTGTTGAAATTAGGACAGCAGGGTGAGTTTTCTACACCTGCCCTGTCCCCTCGTTTCCTACATACATCTCCTTCAACCAAGATTGAATTTCTTTAAAATCTTGAAGGTTGCTGTTATTTTTGAAAGATAATTCAACTGAATGGAATTTGAACTTGCTGTTAGCCTCCCCTCTTCTCTTCATTTCAGTTACCACTCTGATCATATCTGTAGCCATTGGCCCCTACATGGCAACGCATTTATCTTGGATGTTGTTACAGCAGACAACACAATTTCCATGAAAGTATATGATTTTTCCAAGTATGTTTCATAGGTATTTCCCAGTATTACCTGAGTCAAACAAACTCTTTCATAAGAGATAAAAATAAAGCATATCGTAGTCTGCCTGAGCTGCAACTGATGGATAAATGCGATGTGCACCTGTTGAACAGAGTTTGCTAACTGTGGCCAGTTTCTTATTATATGGAGGTGTTCCACATCCCAAAAGCAGAAAATTTGAGAGGTAATGCTGTTTCTGTGAGACCTGAGAGTTCCTCCAAAAGCATGGGATTCTCCCCTGGATGGAGGTAATACTAACTTCTGTCACTTCATCACAGAAAAAAATAAAATGAAAGAATCCAGACTTACAATATGCCATTCAACGAGTACAGTGCTCTTGCTTCATAAGGAGCAAGGAATTAAGTAAAAGAATGTGAAACATTTAAGAGGAAAGCATATAAGTATAAGAAAACTGCTCACATATTTTTAATGGGTCAAAAATGTTCTTTTTCTGGTCACTGTAAAGCATAGAAAGTTCCAGACTACTTTTAGGGACATGAGAAAAAGCCACCAAACAGAAACAGACAAAGTCACCAGAATACTCCTACATGATTATGATCCAAATGTAATTTTCTTTACTTTTTAATGGATTTAGTTTATTTAGCTTTTTTTTTCACACATTAAGCACAGTGCTAAGTAAAAAGGCTGGACCACATAGTTTCTTTTTCTTTTAAAGGAGCCACAATAGTTTTTCATAATGCAGTTTTGACCTTATCCCATTTTTTACAGCCTATTTGCCATTTCTAAAGTATTATTCATTGCCTATTATTATACTAATAAACTTTATTATCTTTTATAAAGCCACCGATAGCTACATGGTTGAATGGTCCTCACAAAATAAAGCTATAATGACAGAACAAGGTAAACCTAATAAACCATTCTTTGTTCTCAAAGTGTATTTGTGATAATGGGCCATTACCTTTTATTTATTATTCACATAAATGTATGATGGGATTTGTACCCTCTCTGGTATTAACTGTCTAATCTGGCAGAGACCATCCAAATTTTTTGTTAACTGTGCATTGAATTTTTGGTCTTTTTAGTAAGAAGTAAAGAATGTAGTGAAAAAAAAATGAATTTGTTCAAAATTTCTCCCTACTATCTTTTTTATAGTTTCAGCAACTGTATGCAGGTACAGTCATTGTCATTTATATGGTAAACTCACTTTTCCTAGTTTCACACTTAGCTAATACTAGTAGTTCAAGTCATTTATACATGTAATAAACAGGTAGACTATTTTAAAAGCTAAAAAATGGTACTGCTCAGACCTTTGAAATACTGCAGAAATTTAGTATAATGTCACCAACATTATAGTTTTGTATCAGAAACAGGTATATTAGAATATATCTATAGATATATGGATATATTAGATATATTTTTGTAGACCTGTATGCACATAACACAGAGGGAATTATAAAAAAAAATAACATTCTAAACCACTGGTAATAAACACCCATGGTGCTTGTAGTTCCCATATCATAATTTNTATATGGGAACAGACAACCTCTTTCTTTCTCATATAACTTCTTAAAACAGTTTATTCTAATTATGTTCAAAGTCATTTTCTACTTAAGTCTGTTAAGTATCCCTGTAGTAGCAATACCTAAACTGTTTCTTCAGTTGAGTCAAACATATGAAATACTGGACTGAAGTTCCATCCAAACCACAAGATCTTCCCTCTTCCAATTCTGCTAGAGAAAACCAAAACTAAAATGAAACAAACCCACAACAAAGTCACCCAAACCAGACACACAGCTCAAAAGAGACTTCATGTTTCATAAAGGTCTCTCTCAGTAGTATGAAAAATTAGAACGTAGATTTTTAATCCAAATTTTAAGTCAAACCTATGAAAATCACTTGAGAAAACACTCAGAGCTATTGGACTAGGCATATGCTTTGCTGCTCCTCAGCAAACCATTACATCCTCCATAACTTCAAAAGACTCCAGGAGACATCACAAATGCAATAAAACTAAGCTCCAAGGTGTATATAATCACATTCTCCCTGACCTCCTTTTGTCTTACATCTCTTTATGCTTTTCCTGTCAAAGTAGTGTTGCAGGATGAGTTTGTTAACAAGAAAGTAATGGCTCAAAAAACTCTATGCTAGGTACATTTTGCCATAGAGCTCACCATTATCAGTTTTATTTTTCTGACATCAGCATCTGCACACCAATTCCATCACCTGTCATACTGAAAACCAGTGTTAAAGAGGGATAAGTCACACTGTAATTTGAATCAACACTTCTCAGCAGCATCTTGTCCAGCACAGGCTCAGTGCTAAAGACCTCTGGTGTAAATTTAAGTGGAACACTCATCAAATTCAAGACAATAATTTTTTTACAATCAAAATACTGATACAATAGAAGTAGTCTCAGGCCACAGCTTCATATAATATATTTTAGACAATCAAGTAACACATTAAGCTTACTCTTTCCTGCTTTCTATGGTGCTTGTTTGACCTTAGGAAGCTTTCCAGTGCTTTGGTAGAAAATACAAGCATAACACAGCATCACAAATAGAAGTCAACTAGGCAGTCTCTGAAGTTGCATATTTTACACACAGACAAGAGGACAGATCCACTTTTTCCCATTTGAGGTGAAATATTTTTCACTTGACTACAAGTGAGTTCTGTCTTAAAGTCCAGTCAGGTGAGATAAGTGGTTTAATAATGTAGCACACATACATGCTTGTGTCAGCAAGAAGTAAAAGAGCAAGATGAATTATTTCTGCAACATGAAAACTGCACATGACAAAGGTTATGCAATGTCAGGCTGAAAGAAGAGAGGTGAGGAGTTTGGGGTTTTTTATTAGTATTATTATTTCTTTTAATGACTCAAAAAAATACACAGAACATGCAATGGACATTTTCTGAGTCAAGCTAGTTCTTATTACATGGTTTGCCTACAGTGATAGTATTAAACAGTTATTCACAGCTGCTTCACATTCACACTGTGCTATCATTTAGCACCACTACTGGGCTTCTGGGAACTCTTGCAGATAATAACACATGCTTTCATTTTAGCTAGAATAATCTGCATGTTCTTGAAATCCACCAGAGAGTGCATCAATTAACATATCCCAGATATTAATTCATAAAAAATGCTTGCATTTAGGGGGATTGATTTATAGTTTTTAAGCAGTCTTATTCTTTCTGTTTGCATTAAATCATTGCTTATTTAATCAAAGATCTGATGGCTTAATTAATTAAATAAATAAATACAAACTTTTAAAACTCCTGAGGAATTTTTATTGGGGAGAGACAGGAAAGTGAAAAGGGAGAGATTTTACACAACTTCTGTTTAAATATGCCAAACAGAGTAAAAATCTGACAAATTCATTTTTTTCTTTAATCATCAGATATTAAATACATTGATATTAAATTTGTCAGAGACTACACATGATTGAGGGTAAAAAAAGCATCTCACTTGTACAGAATGTTATTTTCAGTATGTGTTTCTCCATTCAAGGGTTTTTGACACAGTACATCACCCTATAAGGGCCTAATTGTACTTGAGTCCTAAGGAGAAATATGGAAATTGGAATTGAGGAAGCCTATCCCCATAATCCTCTGTGTCCTTCTAGTCCTTTATCTAGAGGTGGATGGGTACAAACTAGTGTCAATAGTGGCACAAGTCTAAGGAATTTTTCTATTGTGAAGGTAGCTCTCCAGTTTGTCTGTTCTCTGTCAAACAGTACCAGAACTTCCAACACAAAGGAAATATCCTCCATCCTCCCAAAAGATAGGGCCGTGGCACAGCTCTCAGAAATATCCCATATGATTTCCCCTTTTCAAGATAAAAGCATTTTAGGAAGTAACAGATGCTGTGGGCATTCAGCTTCACTGAAGGTATTGAGGTAAGTCATACTCAGTTCTGGAATTGACAGAAACTGAATGCTGTGAAATGATGACTTATTAAGTTGTTCTTCAGGATTATGTAAAACTTACTTTCAGAAGGCTTTCCTGGATTTAGCATGAATTTCTGATTAGAAAAAATAAGATCTCTTACCTAGAAAGGGAGAGGCTGATTCTCAAGGCCTTGCTCTGGCTAGATAAGAAGTTTCACCTGTGTTTTTATACCCCAGTTACAGGTTATGGTAGTGGTATGTGGTTAACATATATCTAGTAAAGAACAGACACTCCTGAGATTGACTTCTTATGAAACTGGGGAAAATGTATACATTTAAAATTTTCTGCAGTTACAAGAACACCTTTTTGACTGTTGAACAGGTGTTGAATAGAAGCTTAGTTGATAACTTTGAAGCTTGGGGGTTTTTCTATGAGATCACCATAAATTTTATTGAAAGCATAATGGTTGTCTTTAAAAGTGCCCACCCAGCACTTCAAAAAACAAAGCTGTGATATTTCAATTATGTTCTTTAGAAGGCATAAAAATCTCTCCTGAGAAGTCTGTGAGAATTATAAGATTAGCAATTATGTACATACTTATATATATAAACTACAATAAGGAAAAAGCATCAACCAATAACCAACCAAAGTCTTTCTGCATTTCCTGGCAGCAGTTTGTCAGATGCATTATCTTCAGTACCACTAAGAGGGCTTTAAAGAGAAAGGACTGCTCTTGGGTTTTATGCTAATACCACTAGCCACTAGAATCTGTAGACCTTGCAGCCACAGACTCAATGAAATGCAAGGTTCACACAGCTGAAAAATCTGATTAAAAAAGTTCAAAACATCTCCATTCAACTCTTCTTTGTAACCACATCATAGGCTTGTAAAGATTCTAACTGAACATTTATACAGTTTCCATAAAACGTACTAGATAATCACAAGGTAAGTACCTAACAATGTCAGGATATTCTTTTCCAACAGCTATGCATTCAGTGCATCCTTCAGTAGGATGATTCTGCAGGTCCTACAGCAAAGTGTGAATACCAGAGATCCTCCAGTTTGGATGTCTCTGAGAGGAATTAAGGAGAAAAAGAACAAGAATAAGGGTGTCTCCTGGTATGTCAATATCATCCTGTTATTTCTGGGTAAGTAAATATAGTCCCTCTATGAGAAACATTTTCTTGTGTACAGCTAGTTATTGTACTTTAAACACAGAAAAGCATTTTCAGTCTTAAATAATCACACTTTGTCTATATTAAGGTGTCTGAATGAATGTGCAAAATGAGTGTATACTGGCAATAGGACAATGAAATGGAATAATACTGACATAATGAAGTTTTCTGGGAAAGGACTAAAAAAGCAGACTTACCAAACTTGTAATGACAGAAAATTATGATGCAGGGAGCAAAATATAGATCTTCAAAGTCAAAAGCTAAATGATTCTCCTACTAGAAAGATTTCTCTCATTATTAAAACTAGGAACATACAAAATGAAGCAAAAACAGAGGAGAGCTCGTGAATCTAAAAAACTTCTCAGAAATAATTCTAAAAATTTAAAGAATTTAGTAGAAAGGCAATAACAATGTCATTAGTTTTGAAACTGTGCCATAAAATTCTAATCAAGATATTGAAAGGCTGTTAAAATTTAAGTTATTATTTTAAAAATCTGTAAACAATTTGTCATCCTCAATAATCTAGAATAGTTTTCTATAAGTATATCTAAATTGTACAGAAAGGGAAAACTGGGCTAATACACCAGTTTACCTGTGGTCCAGGATATGACAGAAAAGGATGAAATCCAGACAGACAAAAAGATAGATATTAATTCAGATTTATCAGAATCTGGTCATAGATGATATAGCCAGTCATTATTAAGGAATTCATTTTAATACATTGGATTCTCAGTCTAGTTATTTTCAAGATATTGAGGATTGCCTGAAAAGTCTATTCAGGATTGTGATTTATCACTTTTCTCAAATATGTTGACAGCATGCACATATAATGCAGCTCTCTAATGACTTACCAGTTTAGAATCTATGCCATTTTAGTTAAATTTTTTTTAAAATTAATTTCTTAAAGATTTTTCTCCTTCCAAAGCTGTGTTATTTCCAGATATGTACTAAGCAGCAGATTTTTCAGTGAGAGGGTACAGAATGTCCACGGTCACTATGTGTTCTAAATTGCAAAGTTACTCCTTGAGTATCCTATATCCTTCATAACATCTAAGCAGCAATTCTAGTCACTGAAATTCTTGTGCTATCTTCTCAATACTTATAACACTGGAAGCAGTAATAGACAGCTTGCTCTCTCTTGAACATCCATCCTTATTTCCTGGAGATAATTTTCACTTCCCACGAATTGCTACTGAGACTACTTCAGAGGTCTGTGGTATGTCCAAAGGCTGGTTCAGCCTCCATAGGAATCTCAAAGACAGCACTGATCAGTGAGGAAATGGAAGGGAATTTCTGGGCTTGACATTCCAATACACATAAGGTACAAATTTCCATTGGGCCTATTGGTGTTACTAGAGTTTGCTGTAGGGTTATTTTATTTCCCTAACTCAAAGAGTGAACTGTATAGGAGTCTGTCAGTTTGAAGAACATTATTTACTCCAGTCTGAATTCCAAGAAAACAAATGTAGGAGGGTTTGGGTTTCTTTTTCAGGGGGAGAAATATAAATAGATGAAATTCTTAGATGTCTTGAACAAATATTTTCCTTTTTAATCCAGGATAGCACTAAAATTGACTAATCTTGCAAATCTTTATCAGGTTGGGAAATATTAAACATACTTTAGCTCAGCAACTCTTACTTTTCTCTTTCACCAAAAGGATAATTCTGGAGTCCCTAGGTGGTAACTGAAGTACATCTCACAGAATTAATGGTAACATTATGGCAATTGTAATACCTTACAACTATATTTTTCATGTGGTGAATATTAGAAGTAGTGCAGCAGTGTGGAAACCAACTGTGACATGATTAGCATTGATTTAAAACGGGAATAGATTTAGTTACATTAACAAAGATATGCCAGAGTCTACTTGCTGTAAGTGGCATTGGCAACAGGCTCATGACAAATGGCATGTTGTGATGTTGTCAGACACTTTCCCCTTACTCCAATCAGTATGTGTCCTCTAGAAAATACAGCAATGACTGTACAACATTGACTCATTTTGTTGAACTACACCTGTAGATCACAGTCTTACAGTGTTTACATTTGTTCATATTTGATATTATTAAATAATAACATGATACAGACAGGTCTAAAGCTCAACTTGTATTACATTTTATTACCTTATTATTATATGGTAGGTCAGTGCACATAAAATGGACTGTAAACTTTAAAAAACCTGTTTAATCATTCTGGATTTATTGCGACAGCCACCTGAGAGACAGAGATGTCCAGTGACGGCACTTAGGTTGGCCATAGCGTTGTCTGAAATCAGACTGTAGCTAAGGCAATAATTTGTAATTCAACCAACCATATCAAACAGTGAAATGGATTTATGATGGTGTTCTGTGAGAGGAATGAAGGTCAGTTTTCAGCAGTGAAGGTGCTGTTGACTGCAGAAGTCTGTGATGAAATCATATATAAGTCTCTGACACCCTTAAAAACCAGAAAAGCTGAACGAACTTCTGTCGCTCTGTGGTTTAAAAGATTCCTTCTCTCTCCTTATAAGACAAGCTGGATGATCATATCAAGACAATGATCTTATATCAGCTAAAAATAAACCCAACATGATGCCTGACTGAACAATCCACTGTTGGTATGATATTTCATAAATTAGATGTTTTTAGCATTTCACCAATAAAATTAGTAATAAACTTAAAAAAGGAAACTCTTTGCCATAGATATCTTCTACACAGAGGGACAGAATCTTGCCAATGGTAGTTTTGTAGTCTACTGCAAAAGTTGAGGCATTTTAGAACTAAGTGTTATCAAATTCCTGTGGGGGGAGGGAAGAGACTGCTGCTTAATATTTGGAAAAAATCCTTTAATACTTTTCTTATTATTATCTTAAATACTTAGCTATCATAGGAGCATCTCAACACCTTGAGTCACCTTACTGCCTGCTAGGATCTTTTATCTACAGATGCTCACCTGCAGAAATATCTCTAAAGATGTCAGTATAAATATAGGCAAATCTACAACAGATGCATCAGTGCACCTTGGGCAGAACTCTTTATGGACATGAAAACAACAGCTCTCCCCTTCCCATCATGTTTTTTTCTTTTTGATCTTCAGATGCACATCTGTGGCATCTTTACTTAACATTGTGCTTCACCTTTTAAGGGTCCTATCCTACCTTACCTTCATTTTCTGGTCATAATAGTGAAAACTGCTTAGCACAGATTCTAAATTATGCTCTTTTTAAAATGTAAGCAAAACAAAATTCCAAATATCTAAAATTCCAAACATCTAAAATTCCAAGGGAGAGATGGGAGACAAGGGTAAA
Organism: Galbula dea; assembly: GCA_013399015.1. Taxonomy (NCBI): domain Eukaryota; kingdom Metazoa; phylum Chordata; class Aves; order Piciformes; family Galbulidae; genus Galbula; species Galbula dea. The sequence continues at coordinate 3,136,159 of VWZX01007813.1, forward strand.
ATATTTCAGAAAACCAAGTTAGCATGGAACTTCTATATTTGAATTTTAAAACTGGGACTAGGTTGATAAGTAAACTGTTCTGGTTCGAGTTAGTTAGAAAAGCATTAATTCTGTTCAGTGATTTTACTTTTTAGCCAAGTCTCTTATAAGTAACTGCACTTTCTGAAGTTAACTGCATGTTTTCATAGACAGTCCCTGCTGCTAGCAATGATAATGCTTGATGTTTATCATTAGTACCTACCAGGGTATGCAGACTAGGGTCACTGCTAAATCTTGTGTCTCACATTGAGGTGCAGTAAGTAAGAGGTGGCACCTGCGGGGAGAAGGGAACAGGACAGGTGACCTTAAACTGACCAACAAGGGATTCCATTCTGTGTGTGCCATCTTCACTATAAAGCTGAGGGATGACAAGGGTCAAGCTCTTCTTCAATGACCAGTGTCCAAGCAGGACTCTGTCTGGTCTGCCTTTGAACCACTAATTCCTGGATCTAGCTCCCAGTCTGCTGCTGAGTCCAGTCTGGGACATGTTCCATAGCATCTGTGATGACAGTGAGGTAATTTCCATCACAGGGGGTAAGTTCAGCACTGAGTTTGCATATATTTGTATATATTTCTCAGAATCACAGAATGTTAGGAGTTGGAAGGGACCTCGAAAAATCATACAGTCCAAACCCCCACCACAGCAGGATTCCCTACATCAGCCTCCCCTGTGCCCAGTCCAGGAGGACAATCTCTGCCTTAGTCCTACTGTCACCCTAGTGCTGATCCAAGCTAGGATGCTGTTGGCCTTCTTGGCCACCTGGTCACACTGCTGCCTTATTATTTTTATTAAAGTAGTTTTAGTTTTCCAATCCATAAGTCTCTCTTCCTTCTTCCCTTTCTCCTTTTTTCACAGTGAGGGTGCCAGAGCACTGGAACAGACTGCCCAGAGAGGCTGTGGAGTCTCCTTCTATGGAGATATTGAAAACCTGTCTGGATGAGCTTCTGTGTGACCTGGTGCAGGGAATCCTGCTGTGGCAGGGGGGTTGGACTAGATGATCTTTCGAGGTCCCTTCCAACTCCTGATATTCTGTGATTCTGTGATTCTCCTTCCCTTTGAGAAGGGAGAGAGGTTAATAGAGAGTGTCTGTCACTTGTTTAGTGACTGGCCCAGCCCTAACACTTGACATACACAAAGAATATTTGAAAGTCTCATCAATGCAGAAAAAAAACCTGGAAACCCTCCTGCCAATTGAACACTTATGATAGTAAGTTTTGAGAGTTACTAATTCCAGTGGCACGGGAGTTTGCCAAGGACATTGTCCAAACCCTATCTTGGAATTTTATCTGTGCTCTTACCAACTCAGCTCTTAATGCACAAGCTATAGTGAAGGCTCAGACCCAAAGCCATAAAAAATTCAAGGGTCAATTGTTATCAGAATAAGAGAAGCTGAGTTGCTTAGCAATTTGCAAGATTGCTGGAAAGAAGTATGACACATTTATTCGATTATGGTACATAAAGAATGTGGGCTGAATCAAATAAACTGTGGCTTTGTATTTAGTCTTTGATTGACTACACTCAGACATTCTGAAAGCATAAATTAATCAAAACTAGTTCTACAGCTGAAAGTGAAAAAGGTCTGACCCTTTTGCCAGTTAGCAACATAGGAGTAAGAGTGCTGTGTAGTGTAACAACAATTTTGAACATGTCTACTTACACAATTGTGCTGCATTCGACAACAAATGCAATGCACTATCTATACTCTCTTCTTGCACTGTTTGGACAAATATCTGTGTTCAAGACAATATTTCACAACAAATACACTGAAAGATCAGTTTTGGAGATTTAGTAAGCTGTTTAGTGTTGACAAGAGGGTTTACATTTAAAATTTATTTGCAATCCAAAACCTGTGGACTGTGTATGTAACTCTATTGTGATTTTTTTGTCTTATTTTTCATTCTGCACTAAAACTTAACCTGTAGTGGGAATGGTGTTACCTACACAATAAATCTGGAACTGCTGTTTGCATTTGCAGAAGGGCAGTAACTTCTAAAACCACCTGCATAGTTAAGGAGTCTGACTTGCAAACAGACTCTTGCTCACTGGATGGCAGTGCACATAAAGGCTATGGCCTTTCCTTTGGGAATGGATGATGCTCCAAAGCCTTAATTGCAGCTGTGGGTCAGCAGTTGCCAACAAAGAGTTCTCTCTCTCACAGTACAACCAAGTGCTTGTGGGAAACCATCTGCTTATGGTCAATAAGTGTGATTGTTTCATTCTCCTCTTGGGATCAGAATAGCAATGGGTTTTGCTTTGCCTAAGGAGTGGAAATAAATATAAATATAAATGTTGATATGATCCTGGCTGTTGCAGACTCATAATGTGCTCATATAATTATAGACTCAGGTGTATAAAATGGAGCCTTCATTATGCTCTCTGTCAGATGTATTGCTGTTTTATATTATTTCTTTGAAGACAAGTTAGATAAACTGCATTATTGTATTAGAAGAATTAATTACCAAAATTTTTCCCTTGTCTCCAGTATTGAAAGAAGAGTGAAGACAATAGGGTGGTGTCTCTGAGATGCTGAGGAAGCATCTTTGCTTCTGTTCAAACTAGATTGACAGTGGTTTCTGGGCAAATGCACATAAATCTTTTTATTTCTTAATATAATTCAGAAAAATGCCTGCAGGTGAATAGTAACAGAGCATGTAGAATATGGTTAGGAAAGAACAGGTGTCTCCATGTAAGTGGATTTGTTATGCTGACCTTGATAAAGTGATTAAGCCATGCATCATTATGCTCCATAGTAAACTTATGTTTAGTTCAAACTAGTGTTTGAGAAAAACTCTAAGAAAAAGCAAAAATTGCCAAAGGAGGAGTAAAATCTGAGCATGACTGAATGTTACTTTTAAGCCTATATGTTTCCTTTGATGCAGGCTTATAAATCCAATTAGCATTAATAAGAAATTTGTTGTGCCCCTATGCAAACCATGAGCTGAGATTCCCCTACTGGCCCCCAAGATTTCTTTGTTTGAATCAAATATTGAGCTGTTACATTTAAAGCGTATTTTGGCTTGAAAAGTTTTAAAGTTTTATGTTTATTTTCCCTTAACAAAAATGAATAGCAACAAAATAGAATTGCTTCAATAATGTTTTTCAATAACATCAAGGTCATTTAGGTTTCTGCAGCTTAGAAAAAAAAAAAACCCACAAATAATATCAATGTATTTTGCACATATCACATAACCTGTATTGCATAAATCACAGAGTGATGACAGTTCTGTAAATATTGTTTTATAAAGTGCTAAAGTCAGATTTATACAGAGACAAAATAGAAATCACATAGGAGGTTGGGAGGATCCCCAATTTGCAGGAAAATATTAACCAGCATTTAGAACTGCATAAAAACTATTCCTGGTTTCAAGACAGCATTCTTCAAAGGAAAAAATATCTTCAAAATGGTATGAAAGACATGAATTGTTTCCTGAAACAGATTTTAAAATGAGGAAAGTAATGCATCTACATTATTAAACAGAAAAACACATCCTGCGAATTTTAATACTGTATTTGTTATTTTCTACTGAACACAGTGTTCCTCAAAACCTGACAAGGTGATGATCTCAGAACAAAAACAGATGGTCTTTAAAAAGATCTACAGCTCCTCTCTTCTAATGAATCTTAAAAAACCTAAGAGATTTTTAATAAAGCTACTCACATATAAAAATTAATGTATGTCTTCCATAGCTTCCTTAATATCTTTATGAAATAGTTTACCTATGTCTTGTGGGGTTTATGTCTAACTTAAGAGACATATGCTTGCTGTTCCACGACTGGTGCTGCAATGATGTACTCAAAGCTTTAATTATTTGTCTCCTCTTCTGGGCTGGGATGTGTGCATCTTTTTTCTTATTCTCAAGTTTTGCTCTTAGCTACTTCAGATTGGGTTGCCTTTTCTCTTTCCCTATAAGCATTTCCATGACTTTCTCATTCTACCCTGTTGGAATGGAGAAAGATCAATATCAATTTCTCAAGATGCCACTAGGTTCTTTCTCAAGGCCTATTACTGCTGTAAGTCAACATTTCATTCCTCTCTTCTGTTAGACAAATACTGACCTGTGACTTCTGCATTTCTGCCAACATCTGCTTCTTATAAAATAACCTCCTTATCCCAAAACACTGTATTTTGTTCTACCTGTTACATCCTGTTATAGTCTATACTTGGAAAGAGAGAGTTATTTTTGTGATATGGCTGTATAATGACTCCTTGAGTGCTACTCCTTCAGCCAGCCACAGCAATACAAGTTATGAAGGAGTGACTACATCAGTGGGCAATGGAAAAGCTACAGATGTCATCTATCTGGATTTTTGTAAGGCCTTTGTCTCAGTCCCCCACAACATCCTTCTTTCTAAATTGGAGAGCTATGGATTTGATGGGTGCACTGTTCAGTGGAAAAAGAATTAGTTGGATAGTCACGTCCAGAGGATAGTGGTCAATGGCTCAGTGGACAGATGGAGATCTGTGACAAGTGGTGTCCCTCAGGGGCAGACTGGGACCAGTACTCTTTAATGTCTTCATCAATGACATAATAGGATGGAGTGCCCCTTCAGCAAGCTTGCAGATAACACCAGGCTGAATGATTCAGTTGACATGCCTGAAGGACAGGACAAAACTACTCAAATTACTTAAGAAATCTTAGCTCAATGGAAGTCAATACTGGAATAGATTTATTAAACCTAGCACACCTACAGAGTATTATCGATTGTTACTTTTTGGTCCTACACCCAAACTTGTTTTCAAAGTCCTACATAAACTTTGGGAAAGCATCTCAATGTTTCTTCAAAACTAAGGAATAAAATCTGAGTAGAAAATAGATGTTTCCTGAACATTTTTTTTTGCAGATTTTGTATCTCATTTGAGACATTGTAATGGGTCTTTCACTGGTAGGAAAAAAGTTAACATTTAAACTACTTTTGGTGGTGGTGGTTTTTTTTCTTTTATCTAACAGCTTTTATATGTACTGTCTCTATACTACATAGAAATAATTTTCTACTCCTGAAGCACTTCAGAGAACTGTAGAGAACAATCATGAAATCCTTCAATCCTCTTTTTCTGAAATAGCATATATTTGGCTCATTTAATCTTCCTTCAATCCTCCCTTTCTAACCTCTGTTGATTGTTGCTAGTGTTCACTGTACCATCTCGTCTTTGTGATAACGTAAAGCTGTTATGTAATTTTCCATAGAAATTTCTTCCAAGGATTTGATTTTTAATAAAATTATAAATCAATGTATTTTACATGATTTGAGGTCATTACAGAAATGTTGTGGAGCTCCAATGTATGCCTTCTAATAGCCCTCAGCTAGTAGAAATTCTCTTGTTGTTCAAGTGGAAGAGGCCTATGATTTCAGAGAAGAAAGTTGTAATTTCCTCTTCATTCATACATTCAGTTAGATGGTAAATGTGATTTCTGAGTATACAAGCATCCCTGAATGGCTTTATAATGATCCTGCAGTAAATTAATGTGATTTAATCTGAAGAGACTTGAAGGCAACAGCTGCATCAGATGATGTTCTCCTCCTCCTGAAATGCAACAGTAGTTTTGGTTGCGTATCAGAAAAACTGTCTTTCGCAGAGCAGCAAACAGAAAACAGGATAGACAAAAAACATCCAAGGCCATCATTTCACCTACCTTACTAACAGTAGAAATTCTGATGAGAGAATGTAGTTTCAAAAAGAAAAGAGGTGGGTAAGTAGAACTGATAGAGGGAAAAGGAGGCAGGAGGAAAATAAAGCTGCTGAGTTCACCTGCAAAGAACAGGGTAGGAAGAGGTGGAGGGAAAGTGTTTTAGTTTGTTTTTTGTTTCTCACTATCCTACTGTACTTTGAATTGTCAACAAATTAAGTTAATCTTCCTAAAGTCAAGTTTGTTTTGCCCATGAAGGTAATCAGTGAGCAGTCTCCCTATCCTTACCTCAACCTGTGAGTTCTTTAATTTTAATTTCTTCCCCTTTCCTTCTGAGGAAGGGGAATCAGAGACCAGATTGATGGATACCTGGCAGCCATCCAACTATAACTTTTGGACTTTAACATAGAGAACTTGAACTTGGTAGCAAAAAAGTAATATTTAGATTTTGACCCATACAGGGTTTAATCTGAAACATTTGCCATTCTAGTGTATGGACATTAAAGTACTAAACTGCAGGAAGAGAATTTCCCACAAGAAAAATCTGTCCGAATGAACCCTCACCTCCCACTGCCATGGTACTTAACTCTGCCAGCAGGAAGAGGTTATTGCAAAAATAAAGTTGAAGGTGAAATTATGTGTATGTGTAAAAAAACCCAATACTTTGCTGGCTCCATGCCAGGTGTCAGGAAATCTCACAGGATACACCCTTAAGGATGCTTCCTGAAAGGAAAGAAAGTTTGGGTGGAGTTTGGCTAAGTATAAAGCAGAAATTCCAGGCATATCCATGAAAGAGACAGATTAAAAGTAATTTTAGATTAAAAGCAAATTTTCTTTTACCACAAAGTGAGTTTCAGTTCAGTAGTGCTGAGACTTGACTAGCATCAATCAATAAATGGACAGGAGATCAGAATGTTACCCAATATCTGTAATTTTCCTCCTATTTTCCTATTAGAAACCAATTTAAACCAAGTTAAGAAGAATTTTTGGACTGCTATTCCTGTGTGTGTACGTGCATATATATATATACACACACACATTTACACGGTGGAAATGCATTTATCTACTAAAGGATGACTAAAGGATCTTGGAAAAATAAGTAAATGCAGTTAACATAGATACTAGAAGATTACATTTCTCAAATCCTAGCAATGTACCTTGATGAGAACTACTCAGGATCAAGCTCTTAATTTTTCTGGTTGCACTGGAATATGATCCTCTTTGAATATGAACACTAACAAGTAGCCAGAAGGGACAGAGTGTAAAATATTTACAGGGAATAATTTGGGTCTCAGATGTCTTCATTATGCTTAGAAAATAGAACATCAAAATGTGTGCACAGGCATGTCAGCATAAAACAGATATAAAATGTCTACGTGAAAAAATCTGTGGGCAATTCTCACTGCAGGAATGCCTGATAGTTCCTCTCATTTTTATGCATTTTGGAAATATCTTTCTTATTTTAGAGGGTTAAAAAGCTACAGAAGTAAAGTTTTGTATCTGTAACTACAAAAAGTTTAGAGATTATAATTAAGCTAACACTGTTCCCATTTTAATAGTGTCTCACAAGTGCTTCTGCATGAAGGAAATGGCAGTTAGTGGGCTGAAACATATGATCTAGGGTTTCTCTCAGTCTTTCATCTCATGAATCCAAGATCTGAATAAGAACTATAGGATTACAATCATAAAACTCAGCAACATTTTCCAGGGAGCAAGTTAATTTCAAGAATTAAACATCCTAGGGCTTTTCTCTGTTCAATAAAACAGCTCAATTCAATTGTCACAGAAGCCAAAGGCAACCTACTTGTTGCCTTCAAGTGACCATGGATGGCTACTGATCATCTTGTAAGGTGTACAAGGGTCTATTCACTGATGCAAACAATACATTCAAAATAAACCTTTGTTACAAGACTAATTGCTACTATGTGATAACATAAAGAATACAATTTTTTTTTGTAATATGAGTGTTTCAGATGAAAACCTGAAAGCAATGTATTGCACTGAGGTATACTGAGTTGATGAAGGTTAATACAGACAAGTAATTTAGCAACAAGAGTATGTAATGATATTCACCAGGAACAAAGTAAGTACTTTCCTTTTCAGATGAAAAAGAGCAAAGTACATTTTCCTTCAGTACATGTACATTATTCAGTATATTGTGAGACTAAAAGAGATATGAAAAAGAGTTATGTCCATGCTGTTGTTCAGGTGTTGCTTCCTTGGTAGTAGTAGGCTCTGAAAGTAGTAGTAATACTACCATAGTAGTGACTCCTTAATTAGAATCATAGAATTGGCAGACTTGGAGGGGACCTTGAAGATCATCTAGTTCCAACCCCCCTGTCTGGCAGGGACACCATCCACTAAATCAGGTTGCCCTGAGCCCCATCCAGCCTTCTCTTGAATTGACTAAGGCAAGAAAATACTTTGAACATTTGAATATCTTAAACTCAACAGGAATATTCTGCCAGCCTCATCTGAGCTAAACGTGCAGTTTACTCTGAGCTTGTTTTTGAAGGAGTTTCATGTGAAATTTAACTGCTGACATCTTTTAAATGTCTTTATTTTTGTAGAGCAATTTATCTCATTATCTGTCTTTTAAGAAGTATGCAGCAACCTCAGCTAATGACAGCTAAAAGAAAGAAAAGAAAACCCATTATAAATTCATTATTGCTTCTACTCCAAAAAGCCAAGTTTTCTACAATACTATTAAGGACAGTAAAACACAAGGACAAATAACAATAAAATAGAATTTGACATGACCTGTTTTTTAGAAGTGTATCTGTTCTGGAAAACTCACAGAATCTAGTAGGTCAGTTGGAGTTTCTCAAATTCAACACCTTTTATTACATAAAAAATCAAAAACAAACATCTAAAATAATTTTATTATAGTAAACATTATGAGCAAGCTTTGCAGGAGAGTCAGCTGTGGGTTTCTGCATGTAAGAAAGAAGAATTAACCATTTCCAATTAAGCCTTTTTGGGTTTGGTTTACTGGTTTATTTCTGAGACAGAATGTGTGGAATGTATGATATATTCTCCAGAATCTCAAAAGCTAGTTTTTCCAGGTCAATGCAAAACATGTATCATATATAGTGTTATACTAGAGCCACAAGGAACCACTCTGATCATAGACCACATGTTAATATCCACAGATTTCCACTCCTATTCACTAACTTCTGCATCATGCTGGGTACCTTCTGGCTGAACAAGGAAACACATCTATCTCTCTGAGCCCCATCGTGCAAAAGATTTCAAGTGCTGATAAGTATACATCTTTCCCTGGTTGATTGTAGTAGCAACTAAATAAATGTTACTGCATTTCCCATTTGAATTTGTTTAATCTTACTTCAACACAAAGTGCTTAAACTAGCAAGAACAATCAATTTTGAAAACATTTCTTTTTCATAACTTGTCTCCTTTTCAGTCTCACAGGAAGGACAAATTTTGCTTCAGTAGGGCTGTAAAACAGCACTGGTAATTATCCTGGGTTGAGAAAAGACCTATTAATTGCTTTGAATTCGAGAGAAAGAGCCTTTTCAATTCCCTCTTTTAAAAACAAAGGCAAACACCCTAAAACTGAGCTATGTAGCAACAAAATAGTTACATATAGAGCTAACAGAAAATCCAAAGTATCTTTTCAGTAAGACTTTGAGATTCTATGGGGTTTTGTTTCCTCTTTGGAATCACCATCACAAATCGTATATTGAAATACACCCCTTTGCAAATTCAGATGTAGGATATTTAAATTAGATTAAATCTTACACCATAAGTTTTTGGAGATTAGCTCAACTGGGTCTTACTTTCAGCTCCAGTTCAAAGGATTAGAAATCTCACAACACAAGAAACATCATTAAATATTTTGGTCCAACATGGCCTCTCTCATGACAACATTAAGAGGAATCAAAATTATACAGAGAGATAGTCCATCACAAAAAGTAGATCTAGGAGGGAGTTATTTGTGCCATAAAATTAAAATTAATTTCATTTTCATAAGATATTCTGTAAAACATAGGCCCTGGTATTTTTTGAAACTAGGCTAATACTAATTTGACCTGAGTTTAATTATTTTCCTAGCCTCTGATGCTTCCTACTGCAAGATTGGAAATATGTTGGGTACCCTCTAGTGGACAAAGTAACATACAACTTCTTATGTTATCATCCAAAAATGAGAATTGGTGCATGTATTTCAAGCCAGTGAGACAGAATGTATGTTAGAAAGAATATGAAAATTTCTCAGGCACCTATGGTCCAAAAAGATACTCAAAAGAAAAAAAAAAACCAAACAATAAACCCCCACATTTAATTCTGCTTCTAGAGTAAACTGTATGACCAAAGCTACATAAGAGGTTCCTTTCTCGCTCTCTGACTGGAATGACACACTGTAAATTCATGCCACTGGTCTGACTCTTTAGGCCAAAGGTAATGACTGTACTTTTTTCAAAGATCTCTCAATAAAGGCACAAAAGCCCCTTTTAAATGCAACCTAAGCAAAAATTCAGCCTAGGAAACTATCCTCCATCTCTGAAACATAACTTAAAAGAAAGTATAGTGAAGTCACCATTTAAAAATTGTATTTTTTTTTTAACAGAGAACTAGGAATCCCCAGTTTCATACACATTTTCAATCTCACTTTAGCTCCTTACTAGCCATTCAGTGTTGGCAGATATGGATCAGTCATTGTAGATTTTATTGGTTTTCTCTAAAGAGAAGCTGTGAAAACTTCACAGACTGAATAGATGATTATTGTGGTACATAGATGTCACAAATATTTGTTCTCTATAACAGACATTAGAAGGCATCATTGAGTGAACCATTACTGGCTACGTGGAGCAAACAGCAAATCAGATATATATTTACTTTTTTTCCCTGTAATTTGTTCCTATCTCTGATCCATCAACTTCCTTGAAGAATGTGAAATTGCTTTTGTCATGTTTTGATGGTCACTACATAATTTACACTGACTAGTTTATCTTCCTCCACACAACTGATTGGCATCTCTGGTTTGACACCTCAATTAACACTTTGTCAGTCTTTCCTTCCCACATTATTCATTGGTAGGTCACCTTCACTTATATACCATCATTATATCATTTCATTGCATAGCTATTTCCATCACTAATTTGACACATATGTTATTAGTGCTTCTATTTTCTGGATGCAAATTAGATGATATATAATTTGACTTGGAATTCAAGAATATTTCTCTCCTCATGTATTAGAAAATTTCATAATATATATTTCGTGTTCTTTTTGTCTCAGTACTTCCTTTTTTATTATCAGGTATCTAGGTCTGCACACAATGAAGGATTTATGTGTTTAAAACCAGCAAAGTTACATTCTCAAAAAGAATAATGGAGCTTCCTGAGGCATAGACTTGGATATATCAGAGTGGGATTCAAAACAGCCAGCACATATAAAGACAGACGTGCTATTAGCCAATGAGTTCTTAGATGGGAGAATAACCAAAATCATTCTTTTTAAAGCACAAATTCACAGACTCCTTCTGTTCACAGCATGATCCATAGACTAAACCCTCTCCTTTTTCCAACTTAATTCTTTTATTTCTGAGGTGTGAGTCAGACTCAATTCTGGAGTTTGGCTGGTGAGAGCTGCGGTAATGCCCAGTTAGGTGCCGTGGCAGGCAAGCCCTATCTGGGGCATGAAAAACCAGAGCTTAAACTTCCTTTTCAGATTCATATGTTTAAAATTGTATTTCTTTCCTCCTGAGAGACTTCCCAAATCAAGAAGCCAATTTGACTATCTGAGTAGAGTATATGAATTTCTGCAGAAATTGCACCAACATTTACCAAAGGATGTGACTGGTGAGCAGAACAGGATGTTGTACCTAGCTATGAAGCAGAGACCTGTAATCCCTGCCTGTGTGCAGCTACTATTCCTACATGGTTTTGTACTAAATAGTTACTGGTTACAATGAACAGGAGGCAGACACAAGATAGGCTGTTACTATGGTCAATAATATTGTCTTTCAGTTTAGAAAAATAAACAATCCTGCCTATCTGAAGGAAAGAGAAATGATGTCATTCACATGACATATTAGAGTATTCTGGGGAGCATTCTGCTTTGCCTCTTATTGCCTTCCCCTCTCCAGTCCATACAACTAAACTTCTCTCATGTGACAGCAGAGAAAAAATCTTCCTTTATCTTGAAAAGAAAAACCCTTGTGAGAAGACAGACAGCAGTTAGAGGTATTCCACTAACAAGAATTCAAGATTAGATTATAAAATCACTTTTCCAAGATTTATGCAGTCTCTATATTTCAGGCAAAATCTTTTGTTCACCTTCACATTTGAAGAAAAATAAATAAAACCTCCTTACCTCATGTAGCTTTTTTCTCAGATGTTATGATATTTATATTTATAGGATAGTTTACATGTATACTATACTTCTGGGAATTCCTCTCCAGTCTAAAAAAACTGATTAGTATTTCTTTCATGTTTGAATTGAGTTCAAAATGATCAGAGCTAGAATCAAGGAAGGGGAATCCAAATCTTTTTCTCTAACAAAACCCTTGAGCCTTACAAAGTCTCAAAAGGTAAGGTAAAATAAGAACCCTTATGTAGAGCAATTGTGGCATTATTTTTCTCAAAGAAATTACACCAACTGTTCTATAAATCAAAATCAAACTGTTTGCACTAACCCAGAGAAATCACTAAATTTTCAAAACCATTTAATTTGGTTATTTTGAAGCCTAATCATTCTTTAAAATAATGTGTTCTATAGATAGCCTTGCTTTTACCTAGCTCCTCTGCTTTGTTTTCTGTATAGATATTTTTAACATATGATACATTTAGGAGATTGGGACAACTGAAACCTGCTTCCTCAGACTAGAAGTTTAGTGGTAACTTAAATTTTAATCCAAACATTCTGTAAAATTAAGAAGATGGATGCTGGCACTATAGCATTATCTAACTGAAATGAGTGTTAGAAACTCTAGACCCTTGTATAGGCAGTGAAAATATTATTGAATTTAAATCACCAAAACAGCAAGCTATTCTCAAAATTAGGACATCTTTTGGTGACAAAGAAACATACACAAACAGCAAAAAAAAAGGAAGACTGTTTACTTTAAGGAGGAAAATTTTATGTACTGAAATAATGATGGTTTAATGTTTCTAAAATAAGGACACTTTAAAAGTGACAAGACATACAAAGATTTTAGCTCATATTCTGGTGAATAGTTTAGGAGAAACCTAGTCCTACTACATAGCTGTCCTATTCAGTTTTTATTTACTTTCTGCACTGGTAGGAGAAGGCAGAGTTACTAAGGAAGCTGTGGGATCCATTCCTCCAATATAAATGTTCTGATTTAGTCATTACTGAATTGACCACAGCAAAGAGACCATTTCCTGTATTTTTAAGCAGAGGGCTTGTCTTGAAAGACAAGATTGCTTGTCTTTCAATGCATTTCCAGCTAGTTTCACAACTTATCCCTTAAGGTATAGGGTTAAAGAATAGGGTTTCCCTCATATCAGGCCCCTGGAGCTACCTGCACTCTATCCTTGGAAAAGGCTTAAAGCAGGAAGGAAGCTTATAATAAAGGGAAAAGGCGTGATATCACCCTCTCCTCATGGTGCAGTGGTACGTGAATGCTTGTAACGGGCTTCCTCCTGCCACTGTCAAACACAAGAGTAATTACTCTCAAAGAAATGGGTTTCCACAGTGAATTAGCTTGCAGTGCTATTCCTGGCAAGGTCAGAATAATTATTCTCAGTTCAAGCTCCCCTCTCAACATAACCTCTCTAAACCTAAATCATAAGTGGGCTCCAAATTAATACCTTCCCTTAGTCATAGGCAAACTTCTCATATGTCTGCAATGTATCTATAAACTACTGTGTTCACCTGTAATTCTTCTTATTAATACCCTACTTTATCTCCAGGCTTCATTTCATTATCTTGTTCCCTCCTCCATTCCATTGTCTGAGAATCCCTAGCATTCAGGACAGCAGGACATTTAAAACTGTGGGTCAATGAGGTGAGACCATGAAGACTGTGAGTAGAGGTCCATTAGTCCAGCTTTGCATCATTCCTGATCCTGTCACAAGCTCTTCCTTCAGGCTTTACTGGGCCAAAGTTTCTAAGCAAGGCTTTCTCTGCACTTTCCTAGCCTTCCTTCACCCTGCCCCAGCAATTGCCTCCCTGAGGTTCTTGCTGTACTTCCAAAAGTTCTCTTGCAATGTAGCCCAAATCCCTAGCTCCTAACATGCATTCTGTACTCCTTGTCTACAGAGTCACTACCCCTTCTCTGGGTAATTATGCTGCAGGAGACAAGCACCATCTGGCTGCTAGTACTGTAAGTATTATAAATCACTGGAATTGTCCACTAATTTTGAGCTCTGAAAGTCATGCTATTCTCAGATGCTCGGGAAACAATTTTTTTTTTCTCTGAGTGTGTCTTGTGTCACAGTAATCTCCATATTTATTTTGCTTTTTGATAAAGAGACATACAGTTTTCTTAACTTTTTGCAAAGAGCCTGAATTTTTGAAAATTAATGATCTGCAATCCTCCATAGACACCACTTCAAAAGAAGTACAGGTGGGTAACACATGTTCTCTTCTTGCCAATCTCAGCTAATCTAATAGCTTCTGCTATTCCCCATTAGATATTCCCCATCCCCTCTTTTGCTAAGGATAGATGATTTTTACTATGTTCAGGGACATTATGCTTAAAGATATTTGAGTGGATCCCTAAGAAATGTGGTAGATGATTTTATTGCTTTGAAATGTACTTTATTTTCTTATTTATGACACTAACTATGTAAATATTCCTGGTTTCCTCCTGTGAAAAGTGACTAGAATTAGTTCACCAGCCACAATTTTCTCTTGACATGTTCCTCAGCAGATTCTGTGACTATCCTCTGACCTGGAAAGTTTTTGCCTTACTGGCAATGACAGAAAAAAAAAATGGTATCTTTCACAAATCAGTCCTCTGAAATTAAAACATCTATCTAGGGTCAGTCCCAGGAATTTTAGGGTTAGAATTTTGCTTTGGTTTGGGGGTTTTTGGTTATTTTTGTTTGTTTGTGTTTTGTTGTTGTTTATTATTATTATTTTCCTTTTTTTTTCTCCTTTCTGTAGAAAAAAAAACACTTTACCTGGGAATCTGTTACACAATTTTTTCCAGACCACTCACATTACAAGGATCCATAATCTTACAATCATGTACTGAATAGAGAAAGAGTAACCTCCTTTCATATGTCAAGGACTGAATAAACAGTGGGGGTTTTTTTCCTCTGTGTACATTCAGTGAACATTTGCTACTGCAGGCAGACTGTGGGAATTCACACAGCCTAGCATGCCCATCTTTAGCACAGCCTCTTTTTAGATCCAGGTGGATGACTTGGATAGACACTGTGGGACTGCGTGATGTACAGATGCTCTGAAGTGTAACGATTTGATTAGAGCAGTACTCAGCTTGATTTCTTGTACAAGATTATCTCATGGTTTTGCTCTCAAGCCACAGCAATAAATGAATGATGTCTCTGAGGCTAACTGGATGCTATTCAATTTAGATGCTATGTTTGCTTTCAAGTCAGAAGTAATACAGACACACATGCAGGAAAAGGAATCTAGACAACATTGTGTACCATCTGACCCAAGTACTACACTTGAACAACTTAAAAAACCAGTGTAAATCAGATAGATAATATTTTAAATACTATGTGAAAGCTTTTTTCTCCTATTCCTCAGTCTTTAAATCCTGCCTTCCAACCCTGCACAGACATTTTCACTTCAGCAGATGTTTCCCCTTTGAGCTTTTCCTACTTAATATATTTCAAACTGAAGTCTCAAGCTGCTTGCTCACCTCTCTCTACTTCAATGGATCAGTTGAGATGGAAGGAGAAAAATAGCTCAAGCAGATGTTTGAGAAGTTATAAATGTTAGAAAAAACAGTGGAGGCTGGTAATGTGGATTTTATATTTGTGTGTGGCAGCATTAACAGATGCTCACAGACTAATAACTACTTTATCATTTTCCATGGAAACTGATAGCAAATTTGAATTTAAAAAGTTGGTTTGAAAAGCTCACATGGAGTAATATGATTTATTACATGCAGTGAAAGACAATTAAATTTTGCCAGGGAAGCATTTATTATATTTCAAACAAATGAAAATGACAGACCTTTGCTCCAAGGAATTTAGCAGTTTGTGGCATCCATGTGTGTGGGTGTGCACAGTTCTGAGAAGAAATCAGCTTCTCTACACTGAGCTTCACAAGACCCAGTTAGTGACAGACCTAGACTCTTTTTGTCTCTCTTAATACAATAAAAGTGATACAAAGACACCTCTAGGTGCAGAGACTATGCCTCTTAAATATGAACAAGCAGGCTCAGAGCATCTATTTGTACACAAATGGCCACTTCAAAAATGCAGAATATCTTGAGCACCACCAAAAGGTTTATAAACTATTGCAGGCTATCCAGACCTTTCTATAAGTGACACCCTCACAGGTGTTAAGAAAATAATAATTCTAATCACTTATATTCTAGAACAAAAGTGTAAAGAGGAGGCACAAAATATGGGAAAAGTCAAGCCTTTTGATGTACTTCTTAATGCTCATCTTCCTAATCTCTTTTTGGACTTGCAGTTCCAGCCTGAAGACCACAGTAGAGATCAACTGTGAGGAGCAACAGGAGATGGCTCATTCAAAAGGAATCTTTCTGACAAAGACAAGGTACAGCAAACAGAAGCCATCAGGAGCATATTTTAGGATGTCTTCTGCAGTCAAAGAGGGTGAGGGAAGAGTGAGAGTTAACAGAGGGTACAATATCACAAACAAGTTCAAGTTTGGTCTCTGATGGATTAGTTACTGCATATACAAACAGTGTGGAAACAATTCCAACTTATAATATTTTCAATGAGACAGTGAAACTAGGTGATTTGCCCAAAGCAAACTGTGGCAGAATTGAAAACCACAAAACCCCACTCCTTTCACACACTCTTCCATCCAGTTCTGAATCTTAGGCATGGACCTTAACTGTGGGTGAGTTCTGCCTTGCAACAAAACCTTATAGAATCTTACTGAAAATCTCATTTCCCCTTGACATCAATGACTGTCCAAAATTACTTTGATTTCAGCAAGATCTGAAGAGAATCTTTTACAAATGAAAAATTTTAAAAATAGATATTTTTCCCTTCAGTTTTTAGTGATAGACACCTCCAGATTATTTATTGGTGTAAAAATGTTAGTCATATGGTATAAGTAGCATATGCAGAAGAGATGGGGTTTTTAATGAACTCTTATAACTTTCTCTCTGTTTTCTATATTGAGAGATGGAAAAGCTTGAATCACCTGAAATAATAAGAAATGCAGAAAGCTGCAGGGAATACACTTCAGAGACTAAATATTATGTAAGCAACAGCAATTATATTTTAGCATAAGTCTAGTTCTCTGTGAACCAAAAACTATATTTTGAGCTTTGTTTGTAGAGTAGAAATAAATCTTTACACAGGAGAAAAACAGATTGTTACAGCAACTGAAAAATTTAATGGTCTTGCAAAAAATAGTACACATTTAAATTCAGACCTATATACACAGTTAGCATTGTGAGAGGTTTGCATTATCTTCCTCTATTTTTGAATGATATAGTGTTTGAAGCATTGTTAACAAATAGTAGGATTAAAATATTTATTCTTTTCCCCTTGTTTACCTTCCTTCTCTTGGATTTTTTCTTTGGGTCAGAACTTGCATCAGCTGAAGTTAACTGCACATAATTCATTAACTTCACATATGCAGGACTGGGTGGATCTCATACTTTTCTCCAGAGAATTCCTTCTCAGCTAGTTTTCTAAGAAGTGAAAAGGGAGTAGCAAAGTTACCTGAGCACCACATGATCATTTTTATGACAGTCTTTTGCTCCATAATTGCAAATAAAAGGTGCACAAGACTGTTCTGAAGTAAAAATGTGGTAAGTTGAATCTGTAGCAAATTTCTTTTCCACTTTTTTCCTGTATACTTTACTGAAAGGAATCACTTCATGAAAAAATCAGCAGGACGTATACACAATGTTGTTTAGGTGAGTCAAACATACACTCTTAATTCTTAAGATACATTTGGAATGTTGTGTTTTGATACAGTGCCATTTGACACAGGGTTATTGATCAGAATATACCCATCACATCTTGTTAAAGGTACAGTAGATGTTGCAAGCCTATGTCCCAATTTAGGCCCTCTTCGAGAAAGTGTTGGATCACATGATTTCCAGTGGCCATCCCAGAGTGCTTATACTGCTTTGTGATTCTCTGCTGAGGGTTGGTATAAAAGCTATTTTTAGCAGTTAATTTTCCATTTCTTTTTTAGGTATTAGTGTTTAGGAGCAGGAAAGGTAAGTCAAAGTTTGTGACTGTTGACATACTTCGAAGAAATCAGTGTAGAACTATTGGCAGTTTTCATTCTAGAGACTTGCTTGAGTAATTCACTCTTTAATCCTATGATCTTGGGATCTTATCATTCTCTGAAAAAAAAGTTAAATCAGAAAATGAGTGCTGGATTTTTATTTAGACAAGAATAACAGTGTTCATATTTTCAAAAGTGAGTTCTTACATTTTCATTGGAACTCAGAGTAGCTTCCAGTGTGTGTGCTTTGGGTATTAATTCATTCATTAAAATGGCATTAAAATAGTATAAGGAAACTCTCCTTGAGCTCACAAAACCTTACAAGTTCTTAATTGAGGAAAATTTGCACAGAGCTGTGCTTAAGTAACATAGAGTGGGTTTCCTCTGAAATACACTATGACAGTGTTCTCAATATAACAATTGGGTTGGAAAATAATTACTTTTAAATATTGTCATTTGCCTTAGATAATATAATTTCCTAAGTTTGTTATATTTATGCTTTAAGCATTTAATGCAATAATTTAAAAATAAATTAGTAAATTGTATTTAAAAAACAAGTAAATCTGTCACTGAAAATTATTTTATACTACAAAAAGCATACAGAAATAAATTTACCTTCATGTTACATATTAGTCTACTTTTCGATTCAATAAAAAACAGTAACAAACAAATTTGTAGTGAGCTAACTGCTTACAGAGGTACTGACTGACAACACTCCCAAATAAATTCCCTAGTCACAAACCAAAGATAAGTATCTGTCTAGTTCCTATGCCTCAGACAAGTGAGTCCTTTAGCCTCCAAAATAATCCCACAATACTTATTTTCTATGCCAACATTTTACTTATGATTTGCCCTCCAGGGCCAAGAAGCCAAATCAAGAGAAATCCTGGCTCCTCCTTGCTGCAGAGCTAATTTCATCCAGCTTTAAAGGGAAGCTGAGTCAATTCCATCTCTGGAGCAGTGGAAAGACACAGGCTGACTATGAGAATCTGATCCAGAACAGATTTCCTTTGATATAGTTTATTTCCTATCTAAATACCTACATTTATTTCTCTATAGTATCTGTATTCATAACCCCAAGTCATATTTTGTGATGTGTGCTTTATCTTTTCAATCTCATAAATGACAGAATCACAGAATGTTAAGATTTGGAAGGGACCTCAAAAGATTATTTTAGTCCAACCCCCCTGACACAGCAGGATTCCCTAGACCTGGTCACACAGAAGCACATCCAGAAGGGTTTTGAATACCTCCATAGAAGGAGACTCCACAACCTCTCTGGGCAGTCTCTTCCAGTGCTCTGGCACCTCAACTGGGAAAAAATTTCTACATGTATTCACACGGAATCTCCTATGCTTCAGCTTACAGCCATTGCCCCTTGTCTTGTCACTGGGCTTCACTGAGAAGAGCCTGACCCCATCCTCCTGACCCACACCCTTCACATATTTAAAAGCATAGATGAGTTCACTCCTTAGTCTCCTCTTCTCCAAGATAAAGACCCAGCTCCCTCAGCCTTTCCTCATAATGTAGATGTTCCAGCCCCTTCATCATCTTTGTGGCTCTGCGCTGGACTCTTTCCAGCAGTTCCCTATCCTTCTTCAACTGAGGAGCCCAGAACTGGACACAATATTCCAGATGCGGCCTCACCAGGGTAGAGTAAAGGGGGAGAAGAACCTCTCCTGATCTACTAACCACACACTTTCTAATACAGCCCAGAATCCCACTGGCCCTCCTGGCCACAAGAACACACTGCTGGCTCATGGTCATCCTTTCATCCACCAGGACCCCGAGGTCTCTTTCCCCTTCACTGCTCTCCAACAGGTCAGTCCCCAATCTATACAGATGCATGGGGTTGGTCTTTCCCAGGTGCAAAACTCAACACTTGCCCTTGTTGAATTTCATTCAATTCCTCCCTGCCCAACTCTCCAGCCTCTCTCAGTCTCATCGAATGGCAGCACAACGCTCCTGTGTGTCAGACACTCCACCCAGTTTAGTGTCAGCAAACTTGCTGACAGCACACTCTGTTCCCTCCTCCAGGTTGTTAATGAACAATGTGGTAATTTATTTGTATGCCTTTGAGTTTTTACCCTGACTCTCTGTTGTTAGGAACCACTCCTTCAACATCCACAGTCTCATTTCTGACACACTAGTTTAATTTCTCTTTCCTCACAATCTTATCTAAACAACAGGTCAGAAATACCATACCTCAGAAGGCAAATTTGATTGTCCTCCTCACCACCATATAGTGACATGTAAGGAAGCTAAAACATTTCATTTGCATCTTCATACCTTTGATAAGGTAATGACTCTTTAACCTAAGCAGCCAAAAATGAAAAGAGGCCTCTTGGGGTGAAAGCAAGGCTTCAGTAAGGGAAAGTGTTCTCCCTCTGCCTTAACAGGAAGAGCAACAAAATAAAATGACAAGGTGGCTACTGCATCTCAGGAAAGATTTCCTAGTACTTCCCTCCCTAAGCTTCTTTTTGTGGCTCTAGGCAGTAAAAAGGAAGTAGCAGAGAGCAAAGAAGCAAGAAAATAGGTCGTTCCTTGTTTAAAAGTTCATGCTGCACAGTGGTTCCTGTCCTCAAAAGCTGTTTTATTTCCGAAAAGCAGCAGGCTGAGTGCAACACATTGTGCAAAAGTTATTCACAGTCTTTTGGGGGTTAAAAACAAACAAACAAACAAACAAAACAAACCACAAAAGACCAAAACACAGAATAGTTGTCACAGTAAAAAGGAACCTGTGTTTTGCTAGAACAAAGCCATCATTGCATAATTCAGTTCTAATCAACTCTTCTTTTGATATAACAGTTTACTCTCAAGGGAAGAATTTAAATTATTTATGTAGATCCATAGATTTTATCTTGATTTGACTTAGTAGAACTACTGTCTGGAAATTGCAGTGAAGACTGACTCAGTAAGCATGTACTTTAATTATCTTCTGTCCTTCATTTAGGACTTGCTCACAGGTATTGCTAACAAACAGTAAATGTTCCTCCTTGTCTATGACATTTATACAATAAAGTTGTGGCTGACATTAGCCACAGAGAGAAAAAAGAAACATTTAAAATCATTTTCTGGGGTTCTTGTCAATTATTTTTATGGTGGTTGGTGTTGTACTTCCCCTTTCATTACACTGAAACAGTCTTTATCAATATGCTTAGCAGGTAGCAAGGCCTTCACAACCAAAGCTCTAAAGAACTGGCTACATCTGCATTATGTTTCGTTCCTTGGTGATTTGATACTGTTAACCAGTCTCATTCTTGAGTGCAACACCTGAGTCCTACAGAACTTCTCTTTTTGACCTTTCAGGCTCAGAAAGGAGAGACCTAACTCACATTGCTCCTTGATAAAACTTCTATTCACTGATAGCTGTATTTAACCCACAGGGTACACCAATCTTCTCAGTAATTCCCTTGTTGCTATTCAGATTTCAGCAGCAAAGTTGCCAGATGAACACAGGCTAATTCACTTCAAAGAAGCACTTACCACTCTATCTTCCTCTTCTCTGCAGAGAGGTTTTTGTCTAGTGAGGGGAACACGCACAGCAGTGAAGTTAATATGTCCATGAGAGTCAGATTACATTGAACAGGATATCACAGGGAGAAAGGAAAAACATCAAAGGTCATGGATTTTTAACATGAATCTAACAGATGAATGCATTGCTATGAATTTGCATGATTTCTAGACTAAGCAGAAGTAACAGCTACACCAATGTGCACAAGCTGCATCCAGACATAGCTCTGAGATCACCATGATACAAATATAGTATCTCTCTCACCAGCTGCTAAGTGGTCATGACTTGTGCTGCACATAGTGTGCATACAAAGCCATATAGATGCAGTGACTGTTCCCCTTCTCTTACTAGGCAAACAAATTAAACAATCTTAAACAATCAAATCTTAAACAATCTTAATTAATCAATCTTAATTAATCAATCTTAATTTGATCTTAAACAATCAAATACCAAGATAGCAAGCAGTTGTACCTCGTACCCATACATTAAGAATCACATACATGTATTACACTGTACAAAAAGACAAAGATTGAAGGAAGTATCAGATAGAAAAAAATAAGCTGGCAGAAGAAAAGGTGGTAGTAGATGCAGATACCAATATTACAAACCTTTACTGAATATTTTTAGTTCAGCTCTCAACATCAGTGCAGATTATTTTTGAACACCAAGGACAAGTAGCATGAGTAATGTGGGAAAACAGATTCATATGGGAAAATAGTATATTCTACTAGTAGTAAGCTAAATTGAGGGAAAAACTCCTGCATCCTTTCCTACCAGTGTCAAAAACGTGGT
Source organism: Galbula dea (assembly GCA_013399015.1). Lineage (NCBI taxonomy): Eukaryota > Metazoa > Chordata > Aves > Piciformes > Galbulidae > Galbula > Galbula dea. The sequence continues at coordinate 3,158,486 of VWZX01007813.1, forward strand.
GAGTTTTCTCTTCACATTTCTTTGGTGATCCTACTGGAACAGCAGATAAGGAAATCTGGTCTTTTCCATTGGCAGTATCTCCAACTTAGGGGTCAGACAATTTTGACAAAATTTAGGTTGAGAAAGAGGCCCTGGAGTAAAGTCTTATAAAAGATCATTGATATGTTATGGAAAGGAACAAGCCTGAAAATGCCCTCCAGTTTGGTAGCCCTAGCTCTCAGAATCTTTTTTAGTTCTTCTCTAACAAAACCCACATTTTTTACAGTGCATATCAAGACACAAGCCTAATTCTCCTGTATTGTGTCTTACTTAACCAAATTTGTCACCTGTCACTAATTTTACCTTTATACTGGGTGCTGTGGTCAGCATTAAGCCTCATTTAGAATTGCAAAATGATCTTAGAAATGCACATGCAGATAAAAAAAATAATTACATACTAAGAAAATGAGATAGAAATTGGAGCTTTCATGCATTACATGAGAAGAAAAATTATAATAATTAGGGGGAAAATGAAAGTGGTCTCATCATTAAAAGAAAGCAAGTGTCCTTAAAAGTTCTAAAACAAATCCCACCTAAACCTGAATGAGAAGAACCAGCAGATAATAAAACAATTTCATAGGTAAAAATTCATGTTTTAACAAGAACTGTACAGCCCTGCTTTAAAATTCTAGCCTGACAATTAAGACCAAGAAAATTTTCAGAATCAAGAATAACATGATAATCTTAGAGTTTGTTGAATATGATGACTAAAAGTCTCTTAAGTTAACTAATTTGAGATAATGATGGAATCAAACCTTGTATCTTAAGGGAAGATGATAATATAATTGCAAAGCTGCTCCAGATGTGAATTTACCAGAGAAAGGTACAAGAGAGTGTTAGAGTTAAGGTTTACCTTACTGCAAGAGGAACCATAAGGTGTTGTCTATGAATTATACAAAAGTAGATACATTCAACATAGTTGATGAGCTGTAAAACACTCCATTAATATTCTTTTCAAAAAGTTCTGAGCTTAAAATACCTAAAGAAAAGCACCTCTCCAGACTTTTCCTAAAATCCCTCCCCAAAAGCTTTCTTCTCCTCTTCACCACTCCAAACATGTTAGGTTATTGGAAAATCCTTACTCCCTTAGGACCACTTCAGATTTGTGATACACGTCATGTGCTGCATATTACAGCAGGCAAGAGGATATTTTGGCTCACATTCTAACAGAGAACAAATAAAAATCAAGTAAAATAGAATAAAAACATGTCTTAGTACAAGCCCTTTTTCCACACAACTGAGCTCAAGTATCAAGTTCTCATCCGATTTACCTTGACATTAATAAGAAGCGTAAGTCTTGCACAACTTTTGCCTTTCTAAGCCATTTGGTAAAGTATTTCACTGCCAAAGTTTTCCTCAGAGTCTCATCTTCAAAAGGAAATTATAAGGCTTTCTGATTCCAGGGACATAAATGTTCAGGTTCCCCGATACTCCATGTCTTTCTCCTTCAAGAGTTACTACTTTTATATCCAACCCCAGACAGCTTAATTTCACCAAAAAAAAAGAAGGGACACAGGGGCAGAAATACTGCCGTTGTCACAGGCACAGTTAAGAAATAAAGTTAAATGTGACACAAGAAAAGCTGAAAGACAGGAACTTCTACATACTAAAAATAAACTTATTTAATGAAAGATTACAGTCCCAAAGCTTGACTGTTCCACTGCTAGCAGAGGAAATAAGAAAGTAGAAATGGACACACAGCAGCCCTCCGAGACTAGCAGTTACCTTTCTTTATTACAGAACAAATGTGACAATACACTGAGATCCTTTTTTTCAGACTCTAAAGAAGACTAAAAGGTAAGAGTGAAATATTGCAAATTATTCATAGGTCTATTAATAAATAGAAATAGGCAAATCAACAAAGAATGTTTTCACAGAATCACAGAATTTTAGGAGTTAGAAGGGACCTCGAAAGATCATCTTGTCCAACCCCCCTGCCACAGCAGGATTCCCCAGACCAGGTCACACAGAAGCACATCCAGAAGGGTTTTGAATACCTCCATAGAAGGAGACTCCACAACCTCCCTGGGCAGTCTCTTCCAGTGCTCTGGCACCCTCAAAGGAAAAAAATTCCTATGTGTATTCACACGGAATCTCCTATGCTTCAGCTTACAACCATTGCCCCTTGTCACAGGGCCTCACCAAGAAGAACCAGACCCCATCCTCCTGACACCTACCCTTCACATACTTAGAAGCATAGATGAGTTCACTCCTTAGTCTCCTCTTCTCCAAGCTAAAGACCCAGCTCCCTCAGCCTTCCTCATAAGGAAGATGTTCCAGCCCCTTTATCATCTTTGTGGCACTGCACTGGACTCTTTCATGCAGTTCCCTATCCTTCTTCAACTGAGAGGCCCAGAACTGGACACAATATTCCAGATGTGGCCTCACCAGGGTAGAGAAAAGGGGGAGAAGAACTCTTATGCTTCTTTTAAAAGAAGATTCCAAATTGCAATATACATGCAATAACATTTTCTTTGGCATATGTTTCTTATTTTTTTGTCTTAAAGGTTAAAATCAAGGAATTCCTGTTTATGAACAGAGCTGGAATGACATCTCACATTTGTTTTTGAGAAAGGGATAAAATACAAGCTGCATAACCCTGACCTTCCACTGATGAGTTCCCCGCCTTTTAAATATCTTTACATGCCACAACTGAAAATTATCTTTTGTGGCTTCACAAAAGGTAATCTCATCACTGAACTTCAGGGTCCAAACTACTCCCTGTTGCATATCTGCTTTAAATGCACATCCTGTCATTTCAGGTCACTGTCTATCTAAAAACCAAAATTTTCAGATATTAATTCCTTCTAAATATTGAGCTTCTGTACATTTTGAGACAGCTTTTAAGTTTAATTTTTTTTAATGTTTACAATTCTCAAACCTTTCCCTTTCATCTTGAAACATATTGCATTGCTTGCACATATTTAGTAAAATATAGTTTTAGTTAGATTTTAACACATTTATGAGGGAAGCAGAAGTGAGAAAAAAAGTCAGATTTTTTTTCCAACTGTTTTGAAATACAAAACACTTGGAAAAATTGCCTGAGAAAAACCTTTTCAACAGTGAAATTGCTGCTGGAAAATGTTTGAGAAAAAAGTCAGTACTGCTTACAGATCTTCTAAAGACAGCCAACTGCTTTTCTAGGCTAAAAGACAAATTATTTAGAATGTGCATAAAGCAAGAAAATACTCCAAATGCTGTGTGGAAGCCACCTCCTTGAGCTACTGGAAGGACATTATTGCCCTTCAAAAAACAGTGCAAATACTTACAAATCCATTTTATTTTTTCCCTGGGAGTTTGATTCTTAATGTTATAAAAAAGAAGTTAAATCTCATCTGATTACCAGTTTTCAAAAAGGGACACAGTAAATCAACATATTTTTGTTGTTTTGTTTTTTTCTTTTAAACTGAAAAATCTTACAAAGAACAATTAAAAACCCCAAGAGAACACTGTGGAAAACCAATCAAATGAGAATTAATCACAGAATCACAGAATATTAGGTGTCGGAAGGGACCTCAAAAGATGATCTTGTCCAACCCCCCTGCCACAGNCCTGACACGGCAGGATTCCCTAGACCAGGTACACAGAAGCGCATCCAGACGGGTCTTGAATGCCTCTGGAGAAGAAGAATCCACAACCTCCCTAGGCAGTCTCTTCCAGTGCTCTGGCACCTGAACTGGGAAAAAATTTCTACGTGTATTCACATGGAATCTCCTATGCTTCAGCTTACAGCCATTGCCTCTTGTCCTGTCACTGGGCTTCACCGAGAAGAGCCTGACCCCGTCCTCCTGACACTCACCCTTCACGTATTTAAAAGCATAGATGAGGTCACCCCTTAGCCTCCTCTTCTCCAAGATAAACAGACTCAGCTCCCTCAGCCTTTCCTCATAAGGTAGATGTTCCACTCCCTTCATCATCTTTGTGGCTCTGCGCTGGACTCTTTCCAGCAGTTCCCTATCCTTCTTCAACTGAGGGACCCAGAACAAAAAACAAAACAAAACAAAAACTTAGCATAAAAAAAAGTGGCTATATTGCTTTTTCCCTGAATTCTGTGTCACTGCAACACATAAAACCGGTTTTCTTATTGGCCGTTGTCAAATCCTGTGTAGTATGTCACTGCAGGCCGCAAAGGCCAGGCTCCTGCAGGAGAGAAACTAGACAAAGCAAAGGTCAGTTTCTCCGTGCCCAATACGCCACAGTCCTGCATTGCACAAAAACAAAAGAACCGACATTGTAGTGAAAACATGTGTTTGTCTCATCACCACCAACAACAAAGAAAGCAAACGCTTAGTAAAAGGGTATAAAACCAGGATTAATATCCAGATTATACTTTGTATATGGTCCCTTGAAATAGTTTTCAAATATTCTCATAAGTTTCAGATTCACTAGGAAGATAAAGAATGCTAGTCATTTTCAAAGCCAAATAAATTACTCTGAATCTTTGCTTTATCTGCTAGAACCAAGACCTGGCTAGCTGACATGAATGAACCTGATCTACCTTAATGAGATCTGATAAGCCTTAGAACTCATTAATTCCTCCTAGAAGTAGATTCCCTGTTTATAGTGATATGGAAAAAGAATGTCTTCATTCTTGTTGCTTGAGTACAAGAGGCTGCATACTTTCAGTACTTGAGCTGGTAACACATCCCAATGCAGTTGTTTGGAGTTTGTGCATCTGAGGCTGAAAACCTTGTATGAATCAGGCTCTTTGATACACCTTTGTAAGTCAAAAATCTTATTTTCAAATGCAAATTGTCATAAACTTTTGAGCTTCTTCTCTTTTACCAAAAGAGGAACCTTTTCTGTTTTACTAATTCTATTTTAAAGTAATAAAAAATAATTAATTAAATTGAACGTGTTTAAGTGTACTAATTGACCTCTTAAACCACTGTAGAGATGGAAAAGGCAGACTAAGATGCCAGCAGTTGAATTCTTAGCAAATACTTAGAATATATCAACATACAGGAAAAATAAATATTTTTACAGAAAACAGAATCAAAGAGGAAAAACAATGAATCCCATGGAAGCCCATAATCTTATGAGTCTCATATCAGTCTGGCAGGCATTTATTTTGGATAAGTAATCTTAATATCACAGGATAAATATTATACAAAGGAGTTGCCAATATTTTGTTATGGAAATGAGAATATCCAGGGTTAAAATAGAGCCAAGCAATTTCTCTTCATCACCAAGTGAGAACATCAGCAAAACCTCACTTGGAGCATCTTTCTGCATCTCTGTGGGAATTCGGCTTCTTGTGATCTGCTGCTGCCAGATTTAATGTGCTGAATTTATTATACACAAAGTTGTCTGACTCACAAGTCCTTTTTATTTCCTCAGCACAGATACGGCTTTATGTTGTTCTTCAACAGCATAAAATGTTTAACTAGAGCATGTTCTTGCACTATATACTCTACAGCACAACAAAAATGGTGTCGTGGGTGGAGGCTGGGCACCTACTCACCGACCCATGGCAGACGTTCCTTATTACCCCCTTTCCCCCCCAACCGGAAGAGACAGGGAACAATAAGGGCAGAGAGGCTTCTGGATTGGAAAGCAAAACTAAAACTACTTTAATAATAATAACAATGTTAAAAGAAACATGTATAAATATATACAGGACCCAAATACTGAACACAACTCCCCCTTTTTATGATAATTATGTCACCACTGAAGTTGCAAATGTCCCATGCTGGAACGTCCCGGTGCCAGCTCCCAGCTCTCAGT
>VWZX01007815.1:0-44115 GCA_013399015.1 Galbula dea
TGTTCTTCTTGAGGGAGAACCCTAAGGATTCTTCAGATGATTGCAGGATGCAGATTTGGCTAAAAGTTCATCTTGATCCTGTAGCAAAGAGAATGGAGAGGAAATGCAATACACAGAAAAAGCAAAGAGCTAGTCATTAAGTCATAGGAATCCAAAGGTAAAGAGTGAAGAAAACCTTGGAGGGAAGTTTAAATATCTTCTTCTTCTTTTTTTTTTTTTTTTAAATAAGTTGACAATACAAAGGCATATTAGCAGTGTTATATGTCCTACATGGTTTTACTGAAATGGTGAAACAGGAGGATGAAGAAATTATGAGACAGGCATACCAGACACTGATATCTGGCATATGGCTGAAGGGAACACAGAGAAGTGCTGTTATGTGAGTGTGTTTAAATATGTTTTAATCTACTAGTAACTAGGAATAACATTGAGCAGGAATTAAAGTAGGCCCAGATAACTTGCAGCCAGAAATTCTGAGGAGATCATGTTTTGTGTGATGTGAAATTTTCATAAGTCATGAACTTTAAGAGAAATACCAGAATACTGGAACAATGATGCTGTTGTGCTACTATCTGTTGTGGTTTAATTAACTAAACACTGCCACCTCAAGTAAATACCCTGATAAATTTTCAAAAACATTCATCTGAATATTACTGAAGCTTTATGCTAAACTGAGGAGCAGAAAAGAAGTGAAATCAGGCTTTCTGTTCCAGCTCTGCCATAGTTTTGGTGTGATCCAGTTGAAATGGGTTCATTGCTTTCATGCCTTTCAGATCAGTGTGGCTTAGAGCAGGGAGTAAAACTAGTCCACCCAAACAGGTTTTTTTGGGAAGTAGTGCAATGATTTTAATGACAATGTGAAAAAGAATATAAAAATGCAGAAGTTTATTGTATTTGCCAGCAACAGAAACATATATTTTTCCAAAATATCCAGTTTGTTTTTAAGTTGCTTTTTGAACTTCCTGTTATTTAGAGTGTTTTTATCACCACTGTAGAACATTTGAACCTGTCAGAATTCAAAGACTGCTGTTAGGGCTCATTGTTATAACAGGAAATGGTGTCTTGAATTCCTCCAAAGACACTGAAACATTTATGTGACATTAATTCTAACTAGTGTTTTTAATAGTAAAAATATGGGATTTCATTCCTCATACAACAGGACTGTGGGCTTGTAATTAGAATGTGAATTAGCTCCTTTGTTCCTGCACACGATAAAACTTTGCAAAACACAACATTAGTAACAGCAGCACACAGAAGTGGAGTTAATCAGAAAAATTATTCTATGTGGTCAAACTTCTAGGATTTAGGAGAGGAGTCCTTCTCTTATTCCTCCACTTACGAGAACAACAATCTGTAAATTCATTTGTTTCTTCATTTGCTCATCTTCCTTAATGTCTTTTTTATTTCTCTTATGAGATAAGGTACTTGTTTGTACAGTTAAGGCAACAGGTAACTTCATATTGCAAAGATGAGATTAGCCCAACATACAATTGAATTAGCAGAATTTGGGTATGGTATCTCTCAGTTATCTGTTCAAAAGAAAAGGCATTTCCAATGAAGGGTAAGAGTATATTCAATAACACATACTTGGAAAGTAGTTGAATCTGGGATATTTTTCACTGCACCAGCATTTGGGGTCATTGAACCTGTCAGACCTGTTTGGGCCAGTAAGAAAGTTTCTCTGTGTCTATTCCTTTTAAGGAGAGTAGGTAGTGTGAGTCATTGAGCAATGACATGCACAAAGTACACAGAGCAGCAAAGAAAATAAACAAGTCAGCTGGAGTGAAAGTTGATCAACGTATAAAATAACAAAACAAATAGAAACTAAACCACCCACCCTAAAGAAAAGTCACATTATTATTCGTGCAAAAATGTGTTTATTCTAATCTTCCACTTTTGAAATATGCATAACATTAGGGGTCTGCTTCTCTTTGAATCTCTGTATCCTCCATAGCTGTTTACTCCCAATAAAAGTGGATATAAAACCACTATGAAATATAAATCGCATATCCATTTTTCATAGCTTAAAATGACCATCTTCTATGAAGGCCCAGAAAAAAGCAGATTCCTCAATTTTTCAGTACTTTTTGAGTGAATGACAATAGGACTTCCAATGCTTTTCTACCGGTGCTCTTCCTCATAGTAGATATGAATGCATCCTTAGGTATAAATTGTTAAGAAAAAGTGGATGTGTAATTTAGGAGTAAAAATGAAATATTATTGCTATCAGGTATTCTGCCTTGAAGCTCTTTCTTCATATCATCAATAACCAAAAACCCACTGTGGGTTTTCAGTCGTCCCCCTACCCCCAACACTTCAAAATAGCAACACTGAAGTTACTTCCATCATTGAACCTATACTAATACATCGTTTTGCTCAAGTTTTTTCTAAAGCATGATCTGCCCCAATTCTATACTTATTACCTCTTTTTATTCAACCACTTACTTCCATTTAAAGCACATAATAAAATAAGAGATTATTAAAACATCTAAAAGTTCATTCTACTTTAGCTCTTCTCCAGGTTCCTACTTCTACCCAAACCCACAATATTCACTTTCTTCATGGTTGTTAAAGAACACTTTTTCTTAGTCTTTTCAGTTGGTACCCTCCTGATTTGAAGATAATGTTCACTCTTAAGGAAGCATAATAGCAATGAAAACTTGATCAGCAGAAAAGAGTAGTGTATGAATTTTTGTGTCTTTGCACTTGAAGAATAACAATGTGCAAGCAGAAGAGGGAAGTACCTGTAGCTGTCTTATGGTTTTGTTACAAGATAATTTTCACTGAAAATGACTTCTGTCTGTCCTCCACAAGGCCAGATGTACCTGCTATGCCTCTTAATGGAAAGAAGTGACTTGAAACTTTTTCCAGCTGTGTGTGAGTGCAGGTTTTTCAGCTACTTTTCAGCAATATGGGCATGTCCAAAAATCAGATGTTTGAGTCTGAGCATTTTTATATCACATCACAATTTTTAAAATCTCAAACGTACCCTTAGCAAAACATGTTCTTTTTTTCCCCCCTTTTTTTCTAGCTGAGGTTTGTTTTTTTTCTAGCTAAGGGCAGAATTTTGACAACAGATGGTTATTTATACTTGTCCAAGTCCATTAATAGACAGAGGATAAATTTGAAGTTTATTTCCCAGAGAAAAATTAAGACATGGATGAGGTCAAATGCCTCAAATCAATTAGGGTTTATTGTTAAACCCATAGAGTTAAAGCAATAGGACAGTAGGACATAGAAAAAGGGAAGAAATTAAGCAGAGGGTAGCAGAGAGAGAGAAGGGAGAGAGGGAGCATAGTTACACCACCATGGATCTGGTCCTCCCGGCATCCTGAGGCTCCGAAGTCTTCCTCGTCCTTCCACAGTGATGGGTGACCTCATTCACCAACTGAGGCTTCTTCCTCAGTTTTTACAGGAAATTTCACAGGATGCTCTCCTGTTTATCCTCAAGACAAATGGAATGTCCTGCAGGTTCCTCCATCTTCTCTCATGCATAGATCTTTCATGAGATGTCCACACCTAGGCCTTATCTCAGGATGTTCACATGAGTAACCAGGCCTCATTATTCTGCACTGTAATGTCTGGAGTCTCTGGCTTGGGGCATCTAAATGTAAAGTCTCAGCATTGTCTTTACTTTGGCTTCAATGGCTCAATATAAAAATACCATGCTTCAATATAGAAATCAAGACAAATCAAGCTTTGAGGTCTCGCACAGTTTGAGAAACCAATTTGCTTTATCTAATAAAGCAGAGGTTTCAAAAAGTCTCTTACAATAGTGTAACCAGCTCTCAAGAAAAAATATACTGATACCAAACTTTTATGCAGCTCTTAGTTTTTGGCAGCCTTCTCAAGATCATTAGGAGTTCATATACCTGTGTCTATGGGAGCAAGCAAATCTGGTTGATGGTAGATCAGGAGTTAAAGGGAAATGTGCTGGGTGCTAAAAACTGGTCTAGAAAATAACAGTAAGTCTTAATATTCTGCACAGCCTCTTGGAGTGTAACTTTCAATAAAGCCTAGAGGTTGTTAAAGACACAAGTTGTTGCCAGGTACTTTGAGTGGTTCTATTTCTCTGCAGCTGCACCATGAGACATGTAACAGCATTTTGGATAAACAAAGCCCTCAGGAACTCAGTGGAAAATATTGGTAGTCTTGTAATCTGTACAATTCTGTTCCTCAGCTACAGGCTAATCAAACCATAAGCAGTGCAGGTTTCTTCAAGAAAGGAAAAAATAAGCTTGAAAAAATAACTCTGGTAATTGGAAGAAAGCTTAAGTTTATCATATGAATGTTAGTTCCAGGAATAAATTGACCAAAAGATTTCTTATATTACACTAACTTGTTCTTTGATGAAGAAATAGTTGAAATACAGAGTAATATGTTGCAAATAATCAAAAAAATTACATGTAGGGAAATCCATATTCACTGAGAACTCGTTTAGAACTTGACTGTACTATGGCACAAACCCCTGTCATTTAGAAGCCTAACCCTGAAACCCATAAGAGAGGGCAGTCTGTGTAGCTTCCTTTTCCCTTTTCTTTGCTTTGGCTGTTGCAGTATGATGCTTTTGGTTGTCATTCATGATAAAGAATCACCAATGATGGAATTTGGACACTGCTCCATTGAAAAATGAATTTTTATTGATGCTTCTTAAGTGAGCAGATGCACTTCTGTGGAACCATAGAGGAAAAACTCACATAGTTTTCAACCCTGAAAACTTTCTGTAGATGCATTTTTTTTAGTTTTTGAATAACGCTAATAAGAGTAAAAGATATACAGTAAGACTAAATTTGGACTTCGATTTTTTTCCTTGGAGAGCCAACCCTGATGTGGGAAGAGAGATGTGATGTGAATTTTCAAAGTTGTTAGTGTAGTGGGAATTTTACTGATGAGTACACCTTTCTATAGTTCACCAAAAAATCCTGATTCTGACACTTATCTCAAACTGTTTGTACTGGCCATCAAATACTATTAGACAAGATAAATATTTACTTGTACTTGCAATTAATATTATTCAGAGAATAGACACATTTATATGAAACTTCAAGATCAATGAACTCAGAGGACTCCTGACACCTTTAAAACCTCTTTGTATTCTTTCTTATGTCAGGAAGGTATTCTAAAAAGGTACTATCACGTTTCAGTACAAAATATCTAGCTCTTAAATTATGAAGCAACTGCTTTATAATCACTTATTCATATATTTAATTGGTAAAAGTGTAGAGAATTGTTTTCCACTGATCTAGAAATACTAATTTTTGATTTTAAAAAGTATTTTACATTCACCATAGAAGTACATGGAACTGCCTGGGAAAATAAATCAGTGATTTGTTGATTTCACCAGTTATCCGTATTTAAATAATTGCTTTCTTATCTTCCTGTTTTCTGATGGTTTCACCTATCATTGTTGCATAAACTTTGAGTAAAAAGCATATTGTTTGTTCTTAAATGCATTTAAAACTCTTCATGTTCAAAATTTCAAGTATCATTAAAAGATTTGTTTTCTTTAGAATGAACCAGCAGAGGAAAAATCAGGAGAATGACAAAATAAAGAACTGAACTATAAGAAAACTTTGAACACATGCATAGGAGTCTTTCAACACCTGAAATAACCTTAGAAATAGAATTAAAAATCATGTGCTGATTTTCATAAAATCATAGAATCATAGAATTATCAGGGTTGGAAGGGACCTCAGAGGTCATCTAGTCCAACCCCCCTACAGTGAGTAGGCAAATCCCCAACTAAATCAGGTTGCCGAGCACCCTGTCCAGCCTCACCTTGAACACCTCCAGGGATGGGGCCTCAACCACCTCCCTGGGCAACCTGTTCCAATGTTCCACTACCCTCATGGTAAGGAACTTTTTCCTAATACCTAATCTAAACCTATTCTTCCCTAATTTAAATCCATTACCCTTTGTCCTATCACTACAGGCCTTTGTAAACAGGCCTTCCCCAGCCTTTCTGTATGACCCTTTCAGGTACTGGAAGGTAACTATCAGGTCCCCCTGAAGCCATCTCTTCTCAAGGCTGAACAATCCCAGCTGTCTCAGCCTATCCTCATAGGGGAGGTGTTCCAGCCCCCTGATCATTTTTGTAGCCCTCCTTTGGATCTGCTCCAGCAGGTCCATGTCCTTCCTGTGTTGAGGGCTCCAGAGCTGANGCTGATCACAGAATCACAGAATATTAGGAGTTGGAAGGGACCTCGAAAGATCTAGTCCAACCCCACTGCCACAGCAGGATTCCCTAGACCAGGTCACACAGAAGTGGGTCAAGACATGTTTTGAATATCTCCATAGACTGGTGCACTCAATCCCACTGTCAATATGGTTTATAAAAATATTAAACAGGACAGGTCCCAGTATGGATCCCTGAGGGATACCACTTTTAAAGACCTTCAACAGAGTTAGAATAAATACTATATTCTCCACTGTTTACAAATTTGTAAATGAGTCTCAAACTCTGGGATATAGAGTATGATGTAGTGTTACATTAGCAGGTGTGTCCTAAAACACCTATGGAGATTACTCTGCCCAGAGAACAGAAGGGGATGAACTGAAAAAACCTTGGAGCCATGGGATCTCTAGCCTGAAGGAGTTCACACCTTGGCCACTCAACATAGAGTTATATTTGCAATTTTAGCGCAAGTGACTACGAAGCTCTCTCTTTTTGGCTCTATAGCAGTTGAGCAGCTTGCTTGCATTTCCACATCCTCAAAGAAGATGGCAATAGCTGTTCTGTAGTAAGTTATTGTTTTCTAATTTCAAGGAATAGCAAACATAACATTTGTAATAATATTGCTAATTGCTACATACATGTACTACTACAGACCTTGAACTACTTCTAGCAGACAGAAGCAAAGCAACTTTTTGTTGCCTTACTGTGAGATGTGCAGGCTCAAGACATCAACAGGGTACCTGAGGATGCCTTATGTTAATACTTCATAGCTGCTCTGAAGGATACCAGTTTTACTGCAGGCATGACTTAAGTGAGATTTTTTGTATTCCTCACAAAATACAATCCAGTAAGTAAAATACTAGGTTCAACTATGTAAGCAGGCAGTGAAATACAGCCAGCTCCAGGAAAACTCTAAAATTAAAATCAGCCGAAACCAAAGGCAGGCGTGTCGCCCTCCCCCTCGCTGAAAGGCAAAGGTGTTACGTGGGAAAAGGCAAAGAAAACTCCTGATAGGGAATTTTACAGTACTAACATCCCAGGCGGCCCCTTTACTCTCTGCCAGCCTCAGAGGGAGGCGAGATGGGCGACGGCGCTCTGACCCCTGGTGGCAGCCCATGCCCTCAGGCAGCCCGCCCGCGGCATCCCCCGCCCAGTGGTGACCCTTAGCTAGCCTCCCATTCCCTCCCGGCCTCCTTACTTTCGCCTATGGGTGTGTGCAGTTTGGTTGGTTTTGTTTTGTTTTGTTTGGTTTTGCTTGTTTATTTTGTTGTTTGTGGATCCTCTCCTCTCTCCTCTTCTCTCTCCTCTCCTCTTTCCTCTCTCCTCTCCTCCGCGCCCCGGCCGCGCCTGCAGTCATGAACGAGCGGGAGGAGATGGCATCTGCCTGCCCGACCCCGGCGGCTGTGGGAGACGATGAGAAGCACGGCTGAGGACGTCTTTCCTCGGCGGCCGAAGGCGAGGGCGCAGGTAGCTATGACTGGCTGCTGCCTCTCTGCCGAGGAGAAGGAGTCGCAGCACATCAGGGCGGAGACTGAGAGGCAGCTGCGCCGGGACAAGAGGGACGCCCGCCGAGAGCTGGAGCTGCTGCTGGGCGAGTGTGGGTTGCCGCCGCCGCGCTTCTCCTCTTGCTCGCCTGCCGGCCCAACTGGCCCCGGGGCAGAGAGGCACTTCGTCCCGGGGGGGGGTCCTGCTAGTTTGGACATCTCCTGCGAGTACAGGCCGTGACTTGTTTAAAGTTTGAGCCGGCGCTACCCTGAGTGCGGCAGGGCTGGGGAGGAGTAGCAAATTGTCATAGCCGGTGAGCGTAGGGTTGCTGCCTGGGTGGTTTTCCTTCGAGGGAAACCAGAGCAAACCCAAAGGCACCCGGGCACTGTTAGGAGCCCGTGGGGATACGTATGGTGATGCTGTGGTGAAACGTGTTGAGTGGAAGGTAACTGCAGGCCCTGGAAGTGGTATTTGCATGCCTTCTCCTTATACGTGGTCTGTGGTGCTTGGCACTGATATACCCAACACTGTGCTGTAGACCTTCTGGTGAGGAGTGCGGTGATGTAGTACCTGCCCGCCCTAGCCCTGCATGTGAGCTTCTGTTCAGGGCCTTTTCTGAGGCATAATTTCCTAAATCAACCACTTGACTTTTTCAGTGAGTGCTGTTTCACTCGTGGTAATTCAGCTTGGCGGAGGTGTTGGTGAAAGCTCCAGTGCAGAAAAATTTGACAGCTTAAAGCCTTTCTAGCTGTTGTTGTTCCATGCAGATGCCAAACCCACCTACGATAGAGCTCGTGCTGCTCTGATACCAGCTGCAGAGCAAGGGGGCTGAAAGTAAGCCCACAACAATGGGCTGAAAGAAAACAAGAAACTTGAAACAATCTGATACAAAACCTCAAACTAAGGTGAAGCAGCCTCAGTCTAGGATTCCTAAAGTTATATTTTTCTGTTGCAGTTGCTTGTTGCCAAACAACTCAATACAGAAGCTCTCAGAGGTCAAAGGTCCTACTGTGGGAATAGCTTCTCTTGCTATAACCAGTGCCAGAGAAGAAATGTGTCTGTAGTGCACTGGGGAGGTGCCAGCAGACTGGAAAGCAGCCAATGTTACCCCCATATATAAGAAGGGAAGGAAGGATGATCTGGGAAATTACAGGCCTGTCAGTCTGACTTCTGTGCCAGGAAAGCTGATGGAGCAGATCATCCCGAGTACGCTTCTGCAGCACTTGCAGAGCGGCCAGGGGATCGGGTCCACACAGCATGGCTTCATGAAGGGCAGGTCCTGTATGACTAACCTGATCTCCTTCTATGATGGGGTAACACGCTTATTAGATGAAGGAAGGGCTGTGGATGTTGTCTACCTTGACTTTAGCAAGGCATTTGACACAGTTTCCCACAGCATTCTCCTTGAGAAGCTGGCTGCTCGTGCCTTGGATGAGCACACACTTGGCTGGATCAAAAACTGGTTGGATGGCCGAGTCCAGAGGGTTGTGCTCAATGGAGTCAAGTCTGGTTGGCGGCCGGTCACGAGTGGTGTCCCTCAGGGGTCAGTGTTGGGGCCTCTCCTGTTCAACATCTTTATTGATGACTTGGATGAGGGGATAGAGTGCACCCTTAGTAAGTTTGCAGATGACACTAAGCTGGGTGGGAGTGTCGATCTGCTTGAGGGTAGGCAGGCTCTGCAGAGGGACCTAGATAGGCTGGATAGATGGGCAGAGACCAATGGGATGAGTTTTAATAAGGCTAAATGTAAAGTCCTGCATTTTGGGCGTAACAACCCCCAGCAGTGCTACAGGCTCGGGAAGGTGTGGCTGGAGAGCTCCCCAGCAGAGAAGGACCTGGGGGTGCTGATTGACGGCCGGCTGAACATGAGTCAGCAGTGTGCCCAGGTGGCTAAGAAGGCCAATGGCATCCTGGCTTGCATCAGGAATAGTGTGACCAGTAGGAGCAGGGAGGTGATCTTGCCACTGTACACGGCACTGGTGAGGCCACACCTCGAGTACTGTGTGCAGTTTTGGGCACCGCAGTTTAGGAAGGACATTGAGCTACTAGAGAGGGTGCAGAGAAGGGCAACTAAGCTAGTCAGGGGTCTGGAAAACAGGCCTTATGAGGAGAGGCTTAGGGAGCTGGGCTTGTTTAGCCTGGAGAAGAGGAGGCTGAGGGGAGACCTTATCGCTCTCTTCAGCTACTTGAAAGGCCATTCTAGGGAGGCGGGTGTTGGCCTCTTCTCCCTTGTGACTAGTGACAGGACTAGAGGGAATGGGCTTAAGCTGAGCCAGGGTAGGTTTAGATTAGATATTAGGAAGAATTTCTTTACTGAAAGAGTGGTTAGATATTGGAATAGGCTGCCCAGGGAGGTGGTGGAGTCACCATCCCTGGAGGTTTTTAAGAAGAGGATAGATGTGTTTCTTCAGGGGATGATTTAGGGGTAAGAGTAGTGTAGGGCTATCAGTTGGACGAGATGATCTTGAGGGTCCTTTCCAACCATGATGATTCTGTGATTCTGTGAGTTGGAGCTGGTGCTGACGTACTATTGCTAACACTTCCTTGCCAGAGACTCTGCATTCATCTCTGCTGCAGACAGGTAAGAGACAGCAGCTTGCATAACATACCTCGCCAAATAACCAGATATTAGGAAGACTGAAGAAAACTGTAGATTAGAACCTAACTTCAAACAGGCTGCTCTTAATATTAAATTACAAAATGATTATAGCATGAAGCTGATTTAAAAAAAAATGAAAACCTTACATACTTACCATCAGTGACATATGTCTGTGTTCCTGTTGCCTTTGCCTGTTAGCTCTGTAGAAATCTGTGGTTGGCTGTTGCAACAGTCTAAACTGATGTGTTGGATTTTGCAGCAAATATTTCTAAAAAATATGAACTGTCTGTTAAAAAACTTCTCTAGTGCGATATTTTATCTGTGCTGTGCATGTCTTGAAAGATGGTGAAGTAACTTTTACTCCAGTGTGTGTTTCTGCAATATAATGCTCTACCTTTATGCAATTTAAATGTTAGAACGGTTACTATTTTCACCCTTTCTCCTCTGTCTGCTTTTGGCATATCACATACAGTGCAATGTTGCTTTGCTTTAACTGAAAACAATGAAGATTTTTTGATATATTTGTTTAGTGTTTTTAATAGGAAAACATGTGAGCTTAAGAAGAGTTCAGTTGGTTTTGAAAAACATAGAACTACCAAAAAACCTGCTACAAACAAAAACCACATTTTCACTCTGTATTTTTTTCTTATTGAAATAATTTAAAAACACATTTTCTCCAGCCATATAAAGCAGTGTACAGCTGTGATTATTGAATGTTGTGTACAAGTGAAAGTGCTGTCTTGTTGAACAGGTTGGATGTTTCAATGTAAAGCAGAATATGTAAATAATACTTATAGTTTTGGGGTCAAGCAGAGAGTGATATCCTTAGATAGCTCATGGCAGCAATCCTGTGGACAACTGTTGAATTACATAGTGAGAGCCAACAGATGACCAGCCCTGAGAGGCCTGGTTCTGCAGTTGGAATTCTCCAAACCTTAAGTTATTTAAATGGAAACATGTGTCATAGATGTCTCAAAGGAAAGCTTCTGGCTAGCTTAAGACTGTGGTTTGATGCAGAAATTAAAATGAAATCCCATGTCCCTATTAGCCCTTAAGTTTGTTTTGGGGGAAAACTTGTCCATTACAATGTTTGAGTCCAAGTTAAAAATTGCAAGCAACTGTAATGTTGTAACTTTAAACAGCAAAAGTTTGACTGCTGTCTATGTTCATCCTCTGGTTCTTGTTACACCATAGTCAGCTTCTTCTTTAAAAAGTACTTTATTTGCTTGTTGTAGTGCAAAACCATCATGGAAACTCTCAGGTGGAGCAATACTATTATCACTCATACTGTAAGACTGCAAACCTACTGAAGAATGTTTTCAAAGAAGAGGCGTTTTAGAAACGCTCATGTGTGGCAGTACTTATATGTCCTAGGGAAGTGTCAAGTTCTTTTTGAAACTATCTGTTACAACAAACTAAAACTTTGTTCTGATCAAGCATTAGCAGTGTATGTAGTACTGTAAGAAGGGTAACTTGTTTGTGGTAGTAACAGTAGTTTACTAGTTAGTAACTTTGACTCACCCTGCTCAGGTCAACTGCATCACGATTTTCCTCTTACCAGTGGTTGCAGAGTTTGGACAGAGCTCAGGTTGTTGCATAATACTGAGACATTTTGCAGAATGAACCCCATTGCAGGCATTACGGAATCCTAAATAAAGACCCCATTAAGAACTGTTAATTAAAATGGATTTGTTGCTGGGAGAAGTGGGCACATCTTTAACAAAAACAAAGCAAAATATACTTAATGGCTAAGAGGACTAAGGTTGCTTTCTTTTTGTGGTAGATTATTATTAGAGGACATAATTTATTAATAAAAAATTATGTTTGTGTATGAAATTTCAGTATGAAAAGCTCTAGACATGGGTAAGATAATGCTGCTTATAAACACACATACCCATCAGACTGTGAAGTGTGGGGGTAAGCTCAGGTGGTCCTGTTAAAGTCTCAGTAAGGCTATCTCAAGTGTTTCTTCCAGCCTGCATCTTTATATTGGGTGGGTGTGGGGAAGGTCATGTTTGACATGGAGTCGATTCTCTGTAATAAGCCATGTTAAGATAGAACAGCTGCACTTTCTAGGGCATGTGTAATGCATTTGGGGGCAGTAATCCACAGCAGTTTCAAGAAAAGATATAAAGATGGTAGACCGGCAGTACATTGACTCCACATTGTAAGCAGGAAGACCTCTAACCAGATTATGGCAGTTTTCAGTGAAATAAGAATGCACTTTTGATACATGTGCTATCATAGGCCTTCATTTTATTCTAAGCACCTGAAAAAGTTTACATTAATTATATCACATGTGGGTTGTCTGTGAATGAATTGTTGTTGTTGTTGTTATTTCTTTCTAATTTTGGGCTATGTTTTGACAAGGAAAAAGAGCAGGAAATAGAATCAGGCTTTACTGAAACCTTTGCTGTCATGCATGGGACACCGTAGTCGGTTAAGAGTTTCTCATTTAAAACATAAGGTTAACATAAGAAATCATGATGCTGTAAGGCTGAATCATGTGATACTATCATTTTCTTTGGAGTTTCTAAGATAACAAAGGAATTGACCAACAGGTCTTTTTGTATTTCTCCAGAAGTGTCTTATATTTAGAGAAAGAGCAAGCATGAGTGTGCAGATTTTGACTGGCTTTTAGAGAACTGGACAATGGTCAGAAAGGAGGCTGTCTTAGTTTAAAGAATAATATTTTGACATGAATGTGGTTAATTCTTGTTCATTTTGTTTTAGTAGCTTGCTAATACACAATTCCTAGAATTGATTCTAGAGAAGACTGATGCAATTAATAAGTGCTGATTATGCCGTGAGAGTTTGATTGTGTACTATCGTTTCTAAGAGTAACAGGTAATAAATTTCTGTAGAAGCTAATCTGAGCAAATCCTTGATACATAACAGTTTCAGTAGCTACAAGCTTCATCATGATGGGCAGTTGTAGAATATTTATGAACTTAATTGCGCATGGCTGACTGCCTTCATGAAGTTCATAGATCGTGTAAGCATATGTAAGAACAGCTTCATCAGTGCACATTGTTTCTGAATCACATTACGGATAGTTGGATCAAGGTGGCATACTTTTTAAATTATAAAAATTCAATGTACTTTAAGAATGGGAACCTGATTTTTCAGTGGTGGAGGCAAACTTGTCGTCCTTGGATGGGCGGTAAAACCAGTCACAAGTTACAATAACTAACTCAACCTTTGCCCATTTTTTTTACCCATCAGTATGTGTGTAAGGACAGTCATTTTAGTTGAACTGGATTTTATTTCTGAGTAAGGTAAGTTGAAACTACCAAATGATAATTCATGAATTCTCCCCATGTACATTTTCTTTAAAACAGCCTTTCTGCTCTTTGAACAAAACAGTAGAAATCTTTCTCTTGGGGTTGTAATAATGCAATTTTTAATGTATAAGGATTATAGTAGGATAACATTCCTCCATTTGGAAGTTCAGGAAAATCACACAGAATGACAGAATGTTAGGAGTTGGAAGGGACCTCGAAAGGTCATCCAGTCCAAGCCCACTGCCACAGCAGGATTCCCTAGACCAGGTAACACAGAAGTGCATTCCTTCTGTGTGAAAAGACATTCTGTGTTTTTCATCTCACTAGGGGCAAAAGTTGTGAGACTGATAGTGTGGAAGATGATGCTGCTTGTCATATTAAATATCCACTTATTGCCAAGCTTTCAAGCATCGATGCTTTTTCTGCAGACAGAGCTCTTCATATGTAATGCAGGATTCTCTATTGAAAACTATCCCTTCCATAAATTACTATTATAGAATATTTTCTGCAACAGTAGCACAAGTAGGGAGATATCTGTGAAACTGTTATGTACAGTAATGCTACTGTTCTTTCATGATTATCTTCTCTCATCATTATAGAATTTCTATGTGATTATGTTAGGAAGTTGGATTTAGCTTACATAATTATTTTTTGAAACAGTATTCCAACTTTCTAGAAGAAAATTGTGCTTGTTATTAATACTAAGTATGAGTTAATAAAGCTTCATTAAAGTTCAGGAATACATTGAGGTATTTCATCACTGAATTTTTAGTGTGTTCCTTGGAAGTAATTGCAAACCTGTGCTTGGGAAGAGTTCTTGCCAATCTGTAATGAGGAATTGCCACACCATTTTACTGCACATGTATTTTAAGTACTATAGGTTTTCCTTACAACCCATCTCCCCTCCCCAGTGACAGAACAATGTGAACACAGAACAGATGAAAAAGAAGTTTATTTCAGTGGAAATTTTTACTGATTATTAAAAATTTTTAATGTAAGGCAAGGTCTGATTAATTAAGGACAATATCAGAAAATATTTTAAGAAAACAATTTGCAGTTTATGTGTTTCAGAAATACATTATTGGATCATACAACGTGGGAGATGATTCAGAGGAAAGTCATGGTAATTCATGGGACTCTTTTTTTAAATGATTTCAGGCAAGCGTCTAAGTCTCATGTAAAATCAAGGGAAATTAGGGTGCAAAATTGCTTAGATTCTTCAGAGGCAGTTTGGCTCCATCCTCCATGGTGACAAAAAAACCCCTAAGTGGTCCTGGTAGGCAGACTGTTAATTTTGGATTGAATTTTCATGGGAAATGTCTCCTATTTTCCTATTTACTTGAGTGCTTACTCTACAACCCATATATGTTTGTAAGAAGACTTGGCAAACCTTTTGTGTGGTTCTGGGAAAGTGTTGATAGATCAATCTTTAGACTAGGTCACAAACTGATCTTTTGCTAAAGTTCAAAGCATGTGAATGCTGAGTGCTGTTGGTCTCCCACTTCTGCTTTTTGGCTTGTGAATATCACAGAACCACAGAATGTCAGGAGTTGGAAGGGACCTTGAAAGATCATCTAGTCCAGCCCCCCTGCCACAGCAGGATTCCCTACACCAGGTCACACAGAAGTGCATCCAGACGGGTTTTGAATACCTCCATAGAAGGAGACTCCACAACCTCTCTGGGCAGTCTGTTCCAGTGCTCTGGCACCCTGATTGGGAAAAAATTTCTTCCTGTATTCACACGGAATCTCCTATGCTTCAGTTTATAACCGTTGCCTCTTGTCTTGTCACTGGGCTTCACCAAGAAGAGCCTGAACCCATCCCACTGTCACCCACCCTTCACATACTTAAAAGCATAGATGAGGGCACCCCTTAGTCTCCTCTTCTCCAAGTTAAAGAGACCCAGCTCCCTCAGCCTTTCCTCATAAGGAAGATGTTCCAGCCCTTTCATCATCTTTGTGGCTCTGCACTTGACTCTTTCAGTAGTTCATTATCCTTCGTAAACTGAAGGGCCCAGAAGTGTACACCANTCCAGCCTGTCTAAGTGACACTGAATGGCAGCGCAACCCTTCAGTGTGTCAGCCACTCCACATAGTTTAATGGTAACAGCAAACTTGCTGACAGCACACTCTGTTCCCTCATCCAGGTCATTAATTGCCTTTCTGCAATCTCCAGGCACCCGTCCTGTTCCTCAGGACTTACAAAAGATGATGGAGAGTGGCCTAACAATGACTTGCACCAGCTCCCTCAACACCCATGGGTGCATCCCATCAGGTCCCATGGATTTATGGATTTCCAGATGGTTTAGCTGCTCTCTAACCCAGCCCTCCTCAACTATGGAAAACTGCTCCAGTATCCTAACCTCATCTGAGTCTCCTGANTCCCTTCCTCGATTTTCTACGTGTTGGGATGCTCTGATCTTGACCTTGGAAGAAGTGGTCCTTGAATGTTAACCAACTCTCTTGGGCCCCTTTATCTTCTAGTACCCTGTCCCATGAGATTTCCTCTAGCAATTTCTTGAAAAGATCAAAGTTGGCCCTACTGAAATCTAGGTTTGTGATCTTACTAGGTATTCTGTTCCTACCACACAAGATCCTGAACTCTACCGTCTCATGGTCGCTGCAGCCAAGGTTGCCCTCAACCTCTACCTTTTCAACCAGACCCTCCTTGTTAGTGAGTATCAGGTCCAGCAGCTCTCCCCTCCTAGTGGGGGCATCCACCATTTGCATCAAGAAGTTATCATCAATGCACTGGAGGAACCTCTTGGACTGTGAATGACTGGCTGAGTAGGCTTTCCAGCAAATACCTAGATAGTTAAAATCCAGCATAAGAATATCTTGATGTTTTGGTTTTTGTCCCTTGTATTATAGGGCTTGTGTAGATACTCCCACATCTTGTCTAGGATTTGTGCTAGATCCACGTGGAAAAAGTTGATGTTCAACTCTGCGGTTGCTGTTCTCATGTCACTGAAGTAGTTTGTATTTCACTGGTGGTGTGTGTACCAGAACTGAGATTCCTTTATGATTTTTACCGTCAGAGCTGGTTTAGCTTTTATTCTGTGAGAATAAGGATGCCTGCAGTGCATGGAGTTTTGACTTTCTTTACATAATGAGGCAGAAGTGCATTGTGGCTTCTGATTTCAAATCTGGTTTCCAGATTCTCTTCTGTCTTCACAGCTGATTTAGTTAATGTGGAGGGTATAAGCAGTAAACATGATGTGTCTTGATTGCACTTCACCTAGGTTTTGGCAAGATCTGTTTCCATCACTGCTGGAAGGACATGAAGGAGCTCTTTTGACAAATCTAATGCTACTTACAGATACAAAGTGTTTAGCTGCTGCCTACATAAATTATTTTTCAGTTTCCAGCTAGACTTCCTGGTATGGTCTTTCTTGTTTTAATCTTTTTATTTGTAAGCACCTATTTTACAACAGAATATTTGTTGTCAGCAGTTGAAATTAAAAGTGGTTTTCATATACTGCCACCCCTATTTTGTCTTTATGCCAATGGCATTCTGCAGCAGCTGTAGCTATGTGAAGGAAGAACTTTCTCACCTTCTGCCATGTTAAAAAAATTATTGATGCGTTCTTGCTATCTTTTCCCTGGAGCTGAAGAGAGCACGTTTTCAGCTCCTATAATTCTTCAGTGCAAGTTTGCGTTTCGTGATAAGCCTAGATTTCTTCTAGGCTTTTCTCTCTGTCTTTAGTTCTAAAATAGTCTGGCAGAGTATGGAATTCAAGGAAAAAGGAGATGAAAGATTGTACACATGTTCCAAATGGCTGTATGATGCAGATGGGAAAGGAAGGGCATCGACATAACATTTAGTGGTAGTAGATTCCAAATGTCCTAGGAATAGGGAGCTACTGCTACATTGGTATGCTAGACACGTTGGACCTTACATGCTGCTTGGCTCTTGCAAATGCAGTAGTGAAGACTTACCTTGCAAAGTGGCAGCATTGTGCTGATCAGCTTTTCTTGCTGTATTTCTATACAATGAGGAAGGTGAGGGTGGTTGTCACTGAACTTGTAGAAAGGAAAAAGAAAGTTTTGAGACTGCAGCTTTTTGAAGGGAAGGGGTTAAAAAAGAGGAACACATTGCATGTGCTAAGCAAATTTGAAAAGTGTTGTTGTGAAATGCAGTCATGCATCTGCCAGCTTTAATAACTTCTGTCCTGTGTTAGTTCTAAATGCTTTAATAATGTTTAGAAGTTGCTAAGTAGCCTCTATGACAGGTTCTTTTCAATGTAAAAAGTGATATGAATTCACTGTCCTTAAATGAGTGCAAGCATATAAGTTAACAGCACTGGAGTCATCCCCTCCACCCTTGCCTTTCCATACACTATGGAAAGCACTGACACTGAGTTTTGACATGTCTGTTGTGACAATACAGGGAAGGAGTTCAGTTCCCCTAAGCAAAGCTATGCATCAGCTCTATGGGTTTTTCAGAGGCTTCTGCTTTTAGAAGTCGGGTGTGGATTTCAGGAACTATATTCGCAACAGTATTAGTTGTGAGGGCGGTTTTTTTGTGCTCTTTTTGAAACTGAGGGTATTCAGGATTGTAGGGATTTTATGATTAACTTACAATCACTTTCAATGTATCGGGAAGAACAACTGTGAAGAATAAGTTTTTCCTGCCTCTGAATGTAAGAAATAGTTGTCTTTGTAACAGTTATCAAGGATTAATCTCCACAGAGCATAGGAGAGATGAAACTCAAAGGATGACTCTTGTTGGCATTTACTCATTTATGGTAGATGAGGCACTAAACTGATTTTTTGGGGCACTTGTGTTTGCACTGGACCCATTCCTTCTGATAACAGAGTGTAATCTAGTAGGACTAGAGCATGTATTTGGAGATCTTCTTGTCTGATGGATTTTGTTGGTTTTAAAAAAGGTTTTTCTTGTGTTTAATTTTTGTTCCTGCTTGTTGCAGTACTTCCTATTACACACACAACACTGAGAATATAAACTGTCAACTGGCATAATGCAGGACATCCTGCAGCAGTGAAAGATTTTCCATTAGGAAGCTGTTTTGATGTTGCCTTATATTTAGTACAAAAAGGTAGTTTTAAAAGAAATTAAAAAGAATATATAAGGTTTAAATTAAGAAAATGCATTTCCATCTTGAAAGTGGGTTGTTCTCTATTGTGAGGACTGTGAAATTCAGGGAAATAAGATAATAGAAGGTTCCTTTTGGTTTTATTCCTTAAAAATGCATTGTTCTTGTCAGACACGCAGTCCTAGTTTAGTGTAATGGAATATGAAGCCTGGATTATCTCTGAAGCTCTCATGGCCGGCAGAGATTTGCTTACTAGCGCACAGCTACTTCTTCATTGCCAGCTGAAGGAAGTGGAACATACAACGCCAGTAGAAAAACACAGGTTGCAGGTTTCCTGGCCCAGCCTTTTTCCTGGAGAAAGGGAAGAATGAGAACTGTGTCTGCAACGAAGGTGGGGCAGGATTAGAAAACTAAATAGTACTGTAGCACTGTTAAGTGATTTCTTGTAGCCTGTGTTGATGTTACAACAATTAAAAGGAATAAACTTCAATTTGCTAAAGTGAAGAAAATAGTAAGGAAGGTTTAATTTAGTATGACTATTGCAGATTTAGGTTTGCCAGGAATACCGGTACAAGAATGTTTGAAAGCTAATATATTTAATTGAAGAAGAAGCTGAATTATTTTTATTGTCTAGTAGGTGTAAAAGTAGGTGTAAAAAACTGTCATGGGATCGGTTTGGGAGAAAGAGGGAATGTGAGGGAACACCTCAGAAACTACATGATGTATAGCTCAAATAAGTTCCTTGTTATTATTTCTCTTTATTATTCCAAATATTTTAATAATGAAAGATACCTTAGAAATAAGCACTACTGAAAAGTGGAGGAGCATTGATATGCCACTGTATGCGATTTGCTCAGGCTTATCTCTTCTCTGAATGCTTGTCTTAGTCTTCCTGTATAAAACTTTTAATTATAAGCTATGGCAGCTTTATCTTCATTTGCATTTTCATTAAGCTCTTCAGTAGTGTGGCGTTTAGATTCTCTTATTCACATAGGAGTTTTCAATTTTTTAAAAGAATTTAAAGAATATTTAAAAATTAAAAACTACTGGTTGATGCTGATAATCTCCTTAGACTACTACTGGGTTTTTTTTCCACTTTTTGTCTGGCTTTTCTGCATTGTTTAGGAAATTATTCTACTGTAGTGTAATTGCCAGGATTACAGGCAGAGTAAGATATTTTGGAGTTTTTTGTTTGGTTTGTTTTTCCTGTGTCTAAAGCCAGCTGTAGTCCATCCAGAAAAGAGTGAGAGAGTTTTTCCTAATCTGTTCTGGGGCTCAACACAGGCTGTTTCTGCATCCCCACAGTAATTTTTTGCCTCTCACAGAAATAGTGAGACATGTTGACTTTGGCTGGATGGTTTTCTGCTGCCTATTTTCTCGTTTAGTCTCTGGGAGAGAGGCAGACATGCATAAACAGACAGAAATGAGAAAAGTCCACTTATCTTTGAAGCCTAAACATTTGCATCTCCTGTGCAAAAATAACTTAGGTTTTTCAGCACTGAGATTGCTTGGTGCCTCAAAGAAAGGAAGTGATTTGACCTGAGCCAGGTGGCAGAGCATGTTCTTAAGGTTAGAGGATCACTTGACCGAGCAGAGTTCTCCTACTGCCTCAGCATGGGCAGGAGGATTAATTAGAGAGAATAAAGCTAAATTCAACCAAGACCACATTAATTCTAAACAACAGCATATTATGTGAAGATTCAGTGTATCTTAAAGAGCATTTTTCTATTGAACTTACTGTGGTGTGTCTTAGTGTGTTGGCAGTTTCATTCTTACAGATTCCATTCTTATACGAGAGATGTTGTTAGAACTTCCTTTGTCATGAAGGAGAACTTCTGGACTTCACAAGAAATGCCCAGAACCTCAAATGTGGAGGAAGGAATCAAAGAGGGATCAGTGCAAGAGTGAGTATTGAGCTTTGAAAGATGGTGTCTGGTCTAGAGTTGTGTGCCAGATCTTTTCATCTGTAGTTTTTCATTAACAGTAAAAGTACTGGAGCCCAAGTTATTTTTGGGTTTTTGCTAGCCAAAAAAAAAAAAAAAGTGAAATACACTATAAAGAGCTAGAGAGTGATTGCTTAGAAAATTGTTCGGAGAGTAGCTGCCCCTTAGTATCTATTCCATAACATATCGTTGAAACAGGATTTTTTTGACTACATCAGAGTATATAAAGAAATTGATAATCACTGTTTTTCCCCTGGGAATGAGCTGATGAGAATCTAATTCTACCTGATGCTGCTAGCCAAAATGCAACATAAGAATTGATTGAGGAAAATGATCTACCGAGTGTTGGACCTGTCAGAAAACAAAGGAATACCCAGGCTGTGCTATTAGATGTTCCAATATACTGTAATTTAGATAGGTAAAGGAGTTGGCCTTCATCCATACCTTGGCATAGATTGTTTTTCACTTTTTTTTTATTGTAGCAGTTTTATTTGGTGTCTTTTCTACATTACAATTCTATTTGTTCAGATTAATATTAGTTTGTAAAATGTATTTTCCTGAAGGATTGCACAGAAATGTAGCTAGAAACTTACTGATCTAAAAAAACATACAGTCTCAATAAAAAAGAATGAAGAATGGGGAAAAAAGAATATAGCATGGAAATACTGTGGAATCTTCACTGTTTATCTGTTGGTGCTTGGATTTCTGTGAAGACTCTGTCTCCAAAAGTGCTAGTGTAGCTGAGGAAAAAAGAAGACCAGTATGGAGGATATTAGAAGGATCATAGGATCATAGGATTGTCAGAGTTGGAAGGGACCTCAAAGATCATCTAGTTCCAACCGCCCTGCCTGGCAGGGACACCACTCACTAGATCAGGTTGCCCAGGGCCCCAGAAGGGAATATATGAGAGGAGAGGTGAGACTGGAAACAAATAGAGGGAGGATGGAGACAAAGGAGATCTAAGAGACTCTGAAGGGAAGCAGGAAGTGGCCTCATGAAGACCACTCTTTTAATCACTTTGTGTGCTATTTACTTCTCTTTTTCTTTACATTTCGAGAGACAGAGCCTTTTCATTCAAATAACGTCTCTGTATGGTAGAGCCTTGCTGGTAATAGTAATTTCAGTGTCTTGATTTCATTTGATATGTCATGCTAAAACAAAGCTTCTTTCTCGACACTGAAAAAAAACTCTCTGGATTCTTGTATCACAATTACTTTCAGATGTCTGCCACATGCACTTCAACACCAGAAGAACTTTTTGGGGTTCTGCCATTCCATTACTTTTAAATTTGATGGTAAGTTGATTAAGTGCAGTACCAGCCATTTCATTTGATATAAATGAACCTTCCTATTCAACATTTATTTTAAAATTACATAACACTAGCATAAGTAAGGTAACAACCTTTTTAATAATTTTTTGCCCCATTTTGCATCTCTTTTTGATATTCTAGTCACATCAGTTGTAGCATGCTTGAAGTGGAAACTTCCTGTCATTTATTTGCCAGTATCTGCAACAATAGTCTTGGGTGAGGGTTGGGTAAAATATAAATTCTCATATTGCCTGTTTTGCACAGTGTTTCTCAGCCAAAGATGAGTTTTCAGACTACAACTTTCTTAAAATATTTACAAACATTTTAATCTATATCTTGTCCATCACTAGGTAGACTAAATTCCCTCTGTAGTGAGTAGGAGCCACTCATATATGTCAAAGGCAGGCTGTGGCCTTTCATGGAGTGAGGTTACTGCGAAGGAACATGCACACATTGAGGTTGATATGAAAGAACATCTCATGGTTAAGCATATTTTGTGGTCCATCATAGCTTGAAATGAGTGTGTGCACTGGCTTCCAGTACACACTGGAATTTTAATGCAATTCTAAATCTGATTGTAGATTTAATAGTTTTTAAGGAGGTAATAGTAAATTTGCTAGCTTTTTCTAATGACCCAAAGCTCTCAAATACACCTTCCTTCCCCTCCTCCTCCCCTCTTTTCCCCTAACCTCCAGGCAAGTGGCATTTATAAAGGAGCATGTCCCAAGGCTCAGTACATTGATGCTGTCAGTTTGCCTTTGCTGAAGTGAGTCATACACAATGTGCTCAGGAATTGTAGCTATAGCAGTACTTGGCAATAAGCATTGAGGAAGTGTTACAGAAAGTCTGTCTCTGGTTTGTGTGTATGTTGTAGTCAGTTTAAAGTCAGTGGCTGGAGCATAGGAATGCCATCTGAAACACCTGCTGCTGCTCCTCATGGAAAAGCTTTGTATAAATGTGTGCACTAGGCTGCAGCCTTTTGTTGCTGCTGTTCTAGTGGTGACATTTTACTGTTCACTAATTGCAGCATTCGCTGTTTTATGAATTAATCTGGAAAAGGTACCTGAACTAAACCAGTGAGATTTTAATGTAAGGTATTGATCTGAAAAAGGACACTTTGATGCAGGGGAGGACTTAAGAATAATAGATCATTACCTTTCTCAGCTGTCAGTTATATTATATATGTAAAAATGACAGTTAAATTTTGCAGGGAAATACTCCCTCAACTGTAGTGTATTTTTGAAGTGAATACAGTATAAATTTCCTTTATCTTTCTATTTCATAAATTAAGTTGCCAAAATCTGGATTATGATGTGGGCAGAAGGACATGGTGTGTACATCTCGTGACATGGCCTTAAGTAGGCAATGTGAGTGTGAAGTGGGTGGCCTCTGCTTTGTAGGAAAAGTACATTATTTGGGGAATATTCACTGTCAATTCATTCTGAGTGATGTGAGACTACTGTGATTTCTTTAAAGGAATAGCCTATCATGAACTATCATCCTGTCTGCTGGTGTAATTCCTCGATTAAGTTGTAGCATAAATTTGAAACTTGAAAACTAGCTAAACTGGTGAATTTGGATTTTAATAAAGTTACTAAGTCTAGGATGAAAAGTAGGATAAGAATAACATTACATTTCCTAGGTTACCTGTCGTTTGCTTGCTATTATTGTTATTGGTTGAAGCCCTGCAGTTGCATGATCTTTCATTACAAGTATTCTGCTGTGGTACTAAGATACAGTATGATGAGGTGGCTGGGCACTCATGGTGTTTTTGTGCTTTGTTATATGTGAGCGTGTAATGTTCAGAATAACTCTTTCCTCTTTGTCCTAATATATTTTCAATACCTAGTGGAACCAAGTGTAAATTACTAAAAGATTGTTAAAGGTAATCCTGTCTTCCTAGGAGTGAATTCTTAGTGGATGTGGTGGTTTTAAAGGCTCTTCCCAGCCCCCACACATGGCAGGTAAAGGAGAGACTGGATTGGAAGTTAAAAACTAAAAACTGCTTTAATAATAATAACAGATATAAATGAAACAAATATAAACATGTACAGGACCCAAGATACTGAACCGTACCGATGCCAGCTCCCAGTGGAATCAGCACAAGCAGTCCAAAGCAGTGAGAGAGCACGTGTAGCTTCCAGCGCAGGCAGACAGCATGCAGCTCGGCGAGGGTCACAGCAGGAAAGCGCAGAGAGGAGGCTTCCTCGTGGCTACCAGGCAACAAAGAGTCCCGCAACCAAACCCAGCACTCCCCTGGTCTCCCCCCACCCTGGGGTGGGGTTTGCAGTGTCCTTGATTCAGGAATCTCAGGTTCCTTAAAGGGACAGTCCAGGCAAGGTGTCTGAGCTGGGGAAAACTAATAACGGTATTATGTACGTGGTGGTGGAATATCTTTTTAGAAAATACAGTTACTGAACAGAATTAATTCTGTTCTAATCCAAACCATAACAGTGGAGAAATGAAGCAAATAGCCCAGCCAGAATGGAATTGTTAAAACTGCTGAAAATGTAGAATGTGTTCTCCAACCATTTTTAGTTTCAATATATGTTAGTGAAATCAGTTGCATCCTTTGCATCCATCGGTTGCATCAGTTGCTAAAGTATCACGAAGAGTATGTAAGCAAATTACTGGGTGATACTTGATTAACTTAAGAAGAATTTCCAATCTTGTATTGTTAAGATAGAGAAGACTTTGTAAGAAGTATCATGGCAGAAGTAATCTGTAGAACTTTTGGTTTTTTTAACTAAAGTACTAGAAGGAAATACAGTTGATAGTCTACTTTTAATTCAAAAAGCTTGTTTGCAAATGAGCAATAAAACATCCAAAAGTATGATTATATTTTTTATTTAAGTTGGCTTATTATTTATTCTCCTTACAGTTTGTGAGAACAGGGATAGAAAATGTTGTTTAAAATATAGCACTCAGAAATTAAAATCCTTTGGGCCCGCATTCATGACATTGTGAAAAAACTGCCAAACCTGGTTAAGCCGCATGATTGTCATCCACTCCTAGTCTTCAATATGGGATCAAATGACGCTATGATGAGAAGATTCCACAACATTAAAAGGGACTTCATATCCCTTGGAAAGATGTTGAGAAGATCAGCAGCACAGATAGTGTTCTCCTCTCTTCTCCCTGTAGCAGGCTGGGATCCAAGGAAAAGGAGACAAATTGGTCAGGTGAATGAGTGGCTGCATGTCTGGTGCCATGCTCAAGGGCTTCGGATTCTACAATCTTGAACATACCTTTGAGAGGCCAGGCATGTTGACAAGAGATGGGATGCATCTGATCAGCTGGGGTAAGAACATTCTGGGGAGCAAGCTGGCTGGACTCATCAGCAGAGCTTTAAACTACATGTGTCAGATGGAGGGGATCTGCTTCTGAATGAAAGGGAAAACAGAGAGAATGCTAATACTTCAGGAGGTAGGTGGATAAAACCTGTGAATCCCAAAGAAGCTGATGAGGGCTCCTCGCAAAAGGTGACAAGGTTGAAAGGCAAGTTGAAATGCCTGTACACAAACACACGTAGCATGGGTAATAAGCAGGATGAGTTGGAGGCCATAGTGCAATTGGATAGCTTTGATCAGATTGAAACATGGAAATATGGTGGTATGATTCACATGATTGGAATACAGTAATGGAGGGCTACAGGCTATTGAGAAGAGATAAGTTAGGAAGGAAGGGTGGGGGTGTTGCCCTCTATTTTAGGAAATGGATAGACCATGAAGAACTGGCTCTGAGAAACGGCCATGAACAAGTTGAGAGTTTATGGATTAAACTTAAGGATCATACCAGTGAAGGTCAGCTTGTGATTGGGGTCTACTACAGGACAACTGACCAATTGGAGCCTGTTGACAAGGTCTTCTTACGTCAACTGCAAGATGCTTTGAGCTCACCAGCCCTCATCCTGATGGGGGATTTTAACCACCCCAACATCTGCTGGAAGAATTATACAGCAGGCTGTAGGCAGTCCAGGAGACTCCTGGGGTTTGTGGATGATAACTTTCTGGTACAGGTTCTAGGCAAACCAACCAGAGATAAAACACTACTAGACCTGGTGCTCACCAATGCAGAAGATCTCATTAAAGAGGTGAGGACTGGAGGAAATCTAGGCTGCCGTGACCATGCCCTAGTCAAGTTCACAATCTCTAGAAATGTAAGTATGCCACAGAGCAAAGTCAGGACTTTGAATTTTAGGAAGGCAAATTTCCAGCTGCTGAAAGATTCGTTGGATGAGGTCACCTGGGAAACTGTCCTTAGGGACATGGAAACCCATCAGAGCTGGCAGTTCTTCAAGTATACTCTTCTTAGAGCATAAGAGCTCTTCATTCCTTTGTGCAAGAAATTGAGCGGGGCAGGAAGGAGACTGGTGTGGCTGAGCAAGGACCTGCTTCTCAAGCTGTGGCATAAGAAGGAAATGCACAGGCAGTGGAAGCAGGGACAAGTGGCCTGGGGAGAGTATAGAGAAATGACTAGGAAGTGTAGGGATGGGGTCAGGAATTCCAAGGCACAGAGGAAGCTGAACTTGGCAAGGGGTATAAAGAACAATGAAAAAGGGTTCTATAAGTACCATAATCAGAAAAAGGAGGTCAGGGTGAGTATCCTCCCTTTGATGAACAAGGATGGAAAATTAGTGACAATGGATATGGAGAAGGCTGAGCTACTCAATGAGTTCTTTGTTTCAGTNTTTTTGTAAGGCCTTTGATACAGCTCCTCATGACATCCTTATCTCAAAATTGGAGAGATATGGATTTGATGGGTGGACTATTCAGTGGATAGGAAGTTGGCTGGCTGGATGCAGCCAGAGAGTCATGGTCAATGGCTTTTTGTCTTGCTGGATACTGGTGACAAGTGGTGTCCCTCAGGGATCTGTCTTGGGACTGGTTGTCCTGGTTTGGGTAAAAATGTCCTGATTTGGGTTAGAACAGAATTAATTCTGTTCAGTGATTTTATTTCCTAAAAGGTATTCCATCCCATATACATTATATTCAGTGTCAGCTTTCTCCCCCCCCCACCTTGCCATAGGTGCCCCCTAAACTGAACTGCCCCTTTAAAAAACCTGAAATTCCTGAATCCCAAGCTCAGGCATCTGGGGAAGGATCCTGCCCCCACGGGGAAGTGGAAACCAGGAGGTTTTTGGGACCCTGGGTGGGGGGCTGGGATTCAGAGTGTGCTGGGACCTGTCTGTGTTGGGATGGTGAATGGTGTGGGTTTGCTACCGGGAGCTGCTTTGATCTGAGAGCTGAAAGCGTGAGTGACTTGGTTGGTACTGTGTACTGGGGAGCCACACGTGAAGCTGATACCGGGACTGAGAAACTGAGAGCTGGCACCGGGACGTCTCGGGATGCTTGCAATTTTGGTGGTGACGTAATTATTATAGAGAGGAGGAACTGGGTTTGGTATTTGGGTCCTGTATATATTTATATATGTGTCATCTATTATTGTCGTTATTATTAAAGTAGTTTTAGTTTTTTACTTTCCAATCCAGAAGCCTTTCTGCCCTTATTGTCCCCTATCTCTTCTGGCTGGGGGGGGGGGAAGAGGGGGAATAAGGATTTTTCTGCCATGGGTCGGGGTTGGCAAAGCCTTTAACCACGACACTGGTGCTCTTCTGTATCTTTATTAATGACCTAGACAGAAGTATTAAGTGCACCCTCAGCAAGTTCTCAGATGACACAAAGCTGAGTGGTGTGGTTGAAATGCCAGAAGGGCAGGATGCCATCCAGAGGGACCTGAACAAACTCAAAAGTGGGCCCATAAGACTCAAATGAAGTTTAACAAGTCCAAGTATCAGGTCCTGCATCTAGGTAGGGGCAATCCAAGATGGAGTTACAGACTGGGGGAGGAACTCATTGAGAGCAGCTGTGCAGAGAAGGACTTAAGGGTCATGATAGATGAAAAGCTGGGTATGAGCCATCAGTGTATGCTCGCAGCCCAGAAATTCAACTGTATCCTGGGCTGCATCAGGAGAGGCATGACCAGGTCTAGGGAGATGATTTTGTCTCTCTGCTCTGCCCTTGTGAGACCCCACCTGGAGTACTGTATCCAGTTCTGGGGTCCTCAGCATAAAAAAGATGTGGATCTGTTAGACCGGGTCCAGAGGAGGGCCACAAAGATGATCAGAGGACTAGAGCACCTCCCCTGTGAGGACAGGCTGAGAGAGTTGGGGTTGTTCAGCCTGGAGAAGAGAAGGCTTCAGGGGCATCTCATAGCAGCCTTTCAGTACCTAAAGGAAGATTATAAGACAGAAAGGGAGAGACTTTTCAGCTGGTCAGATTGCAATAGGGCAAGAGGGAATGGATATAAGCTGAAGGAGGGGAGATTTAGGCTAGAAATTAAAAGGAGGTTCTTTACCCAGATGGTGGTTAGGTGCTGGAAGAGGTTGCCCAGAGAGGTTATGGAGTCTCCTTCTATGGAGACATTCAAAACCCACCTGCACTCGTTCCTGTGTGACCTAGGTGATCTAGGTGATCCTGCTCTGATAGGTGGGTTGGACTAGATGATCTTTCTAGGTCCCTTCCAACTCCTAACATTCTGTGATTCTATGCCCCATCCCTGGCAGTGTTCAAGGCCAGGCCAGATGTGACCCTGGGCAACATGGTCTAGTGTGTGGCGTCTCTGTCCATGGCAGGGGGATTGGAACTAGATGATCTTTAAGGTCCCTATCAACCTGGACCAATCTATGATTCTATGATCCTAGTTGCAGTGAAGTGTTTCACATTCTGGGCTCTGAGACCTGAGTTTGATACGTTCCTATAACACACTATTCTGACTAAATTGTGTTCTTGACAGTTACGTTGCCAGTGTTTTCAGGTTCAGAAGATTATAATACAATTTTACTGTTGTTGTAAATAGGCAGAATTTGGTTTTGTGCTTCTTTAATAAGGATAACGAAGTGCTAAGCAATAAGTTGGCAAGCTCAACTCCAGTGTCCTTTACAAAGCAAAGTCTTCAAATTGTTCTGCACCAAGTGTTTCTTTTCTGTTAAGCGTATGATTTGTGTAAAAATGTGTAATTCATATGTGGACAGACTGTCCAAAAAGACCTGTTAATATTCTTAATGTTTGCAAATAAAAGCAAGTTTTACAGAAGCTGCTTGAAGAAGTTTCTTGTTGGTGTTGTCAACAGAGAGTATTTAAGTAAATGGTCTGACTTTGTGAGGATTCTGCATTGAGATAGGAAGGGGGTTTTGTTTAATATTGGTTTGAAGCTGCTTGGACCTTTAACTGAGCAGGCAATTTTTTTCCTAGTTTCAAATGGTGTATTCTTTGGGATACTTTCTCTTATTCTCAGTTTGAAGTTGGAAGGTATCATAGTTTGTTTTGGGTATATTTTAAGCAGATGTTTAATAATAATTCAGGGAATTGTTCAGGGAATATCTAAGCCCCACAGTTTTCTAATGGATTATTTGATTAATTATTTTTCTTATTTTTGCCTGTTACGACCACTCTGTACAATCTACTGTTGGAACTACTTGAGGGTGTACAGGCGAGGGAAGTAATATTTATTACATATATGTCGCTTTTTTCAATGCTGTAGAGTGAAAATTGGTAAATTAGGTGTTGGTTAAGTAGCAGTTATAGTACAACATGTTTTACAGTATCTGAGGGTGTTCTTTTTGTTTGAGGGCTTGAATCAGCTACTTTTACAAAAACTTATTTCCATATGATAATACAGATTGCCAAAAACCAAAATGAAAGTTAATGGCAACCTGTCTCTGCATTATCTGTGAAATTGTGATTAACTTAATGTGAATATTAAGATAAGTAAATGAAAGAAGAAATATACATGTGAGGCACAGAGAAATAAAAATTAACTGATAGTGGAGAAGTATGAAAGCTCTATTTTGCTGTCCAAATTTCTTTTAATAAATTTCAAATAATAAGGAGAAAGAAATAAGGTGATATTGGAGGGAGAATATAGCATTCCATTTGTCAGTATACATTAATCTTAGAAGGCAGATTTAAAAATATTTCTTTGTTGCTTGACTGTGTTAGCCAGTCACATCTTTCTGGATTATGTTAGTTTTTGCTGCAGTGCAAATATGCAAAAGCAGCAAGTTGTTTCACAGAATCACAGAATATTAGGACTTGGAAGGGACCTTGAAAGATCATCTAGTCCAACCCCACTGCCACAGCAGGATTCCCTAGACCAGGTCACACTGAAACCCATCCGGGCAGGCCTTGAATCTCTCCACAGAAGGAGACTCCACAACATCTCTGAGCAGTCTGTTCCAGTGCTCTGGCACCCTGACTGGGAAAAAATTTCTACATGTATTCACATGGAACCTCCTATGCTTCAGCTTATAACCATTGCCTCTTGTCTTGTCACTGGGCTTCACCGAGAAGACCCTAACCCCATCCTCCTGACAGCCACCCTTCACATACTTAAAAGCATAGATAAGGTCACCCCTTAGTCTCCTCTTCTCCAAACTAAAGAGACCCAGATCCCTCAGCGTTTCCTCATAAAGAAGATATTCCACTCCCTTCATGATCTTTGTGGCTCTGTGCTGGACTCTTTCCAGCAGTTCCCTATCCTTCTTCAACTGAGGGCCCAGAACTGGACACCATATTCCAGATGTGGCCTCACCAAGGGTCGAGTAAAGGGGAAGAAGAACCTCTCTTGACCTACTAACCACACCCCTTCTAATCCAGCCCAGAATCCCATTGGCCATCCTGGCCACAAACGCACACTGATGACTCATGGTCATCCTTCCATGCACCAGGACCTCCAGGTCCCTCTCCCCTTCACTGCTCTCCCACAGGTCAGTCCCCAACCTATACTCATACATGGGGTTCGTCTTTCCCTGGTGCAAGTCTTGACACTTGCCCTTGTTGAATTTCATTAAACTTCTCCCTGCCCAGCTCTCCAGCCTGTCTAAGTCTTGCTGAATGGCAACACAACCCTTCAGTGTGTCAGCCACTCCACTCAGTTTAGTGTCATCTGCAAACTTGCTGAGAGTGCACTCTGTTCTCTCATCCAGGTTGTTAATGAATAGATTGAAAAGTACTGGTCCCAGTACTGGCCCCCGAGGGACTCCACTAGACACAGGCCTTCAACTAGATTCCATCCCATTGACCACAACTCTCTGGCTTCTGTCCTTCAACCAGTTCACAATCCACCTCACTACCCAATCATCCAGACCACACTTCCTCAGTTTAGTTTCAAGGAAGCTGTGGGAGACAGTGTCGAACACTTTACTGAAATCAAGATAAAAGTGTGTCTTGGCTGGACACACAACAGAAATTTTAAAATATTAGTTGACCAAAGATTTTCTCTCATCTTCCAAACTAACATGTATCTTATATCACAGGAAAACCACTCTCTTCTCTTTCTTCACTTAAGGCACCATTAGAAATTTCAATTTCATTGCATTAAAAAAAAATAAAGATGTACAAAGTGTGCATTTATGCCACTGGGAGGACCTTTTTATATTGCTCTTGAGGATGAGGATCTTAGAATAGGAATTCAGTCCTGTTGTTGTGCATTAGTTTGTTTTTTAAAACACTCCTGTAAGATGACAGTGCATATGTTTGCAATTAAAAACAGATCATTGAAGCAGTATGAACACTTATGCTCTTCCCAGGAGAAAAACAATATTGTGTAAAAATGCATTTTAGAAAGAGGTCATCACATTGAATCTCTGAAACATTTCTTGCTTTCAGTAAGTAATATCCTAATGTCCTTCTGTCCTACAAAGTAGGCCCAGCAGGAGCATGTGATGGCAGAACTAGTATTTTTCTGAACAAGAGGAATGCTACAATGTCAAATAAATGGGACTGGTAATTAACTTATATCATAAAAGGGGAGGGTGAAAAGATAAATACAGTAAGATGAGATTTGCCAATTGCTAAAGGAAACCATGTAGCTGGGACAAATGGAAAATACAAGAGAGAGAAAATATTGTTTGATTTCATTGCACGTTTACATCTGAAGATGTGGAAAATGCCATAATACAGTTTTTTCTTTTCTTTTCCTTTTAAACTTCAGCCATGAAACCAATTCCTGTTGCAAGTGCTTTGTTTTGAGAGTACTCTGATGATATTATCATTAATTTATAATGTACTTTTCTGTTACAGTCAAATTTAACTTTAAAGAAGCAGTACTTCGTGCTAACATTAATGCAGGTGATAGAAGGCTAGAATTTGTAGATAGCCAAGATGTACTTTTGGTAGTTTGTTATATAGAAACAGTAATTCAAAACATTCCAAAATGTGTTGCATCCTTCCTCATAACAAACATTTAATGACAGGCCAATGCACAAAGTCTGGATATAGGCATTCCTTAAAAGAGTTTTCAGTTTGATTTTCCAAGGAAGTGGAACTTAAGTGACCAGATTAATTGTATCTGTCTTTGGACCTTCTGTCTGGTTTTGCTGGAATTCTACAAGGAGGCTGAAGATAAAAAGTTAAAATTTTTGGTTTCAGAGAGCTTAGTGCTGCTAGTGAAGTAAAACCAAAGAATCAACAGAGGAGAGGCTCCTCTCAAAGCATCTGCAGGAGGCAGTGGTGCTCAATCAATCACAAAATGTGCTTTAGCTGCCCATGCCTGAGCATGTTGTATTGCATGCCTAGACACTTGGGTTGTGTCTTCTGCCTCGTCCTTGGAAAGGCATAGTTTTTTCTTGTTATTTTTTGTTTTGTAAATTATTTTCTGAGTGAGAACATTACCTCATTCTAGAGCAAGGAGATTAAGTATCCACTTTGTGTTTCCTGCTTTACATAAACAAATATAATACATGTCAATACTGAAAAAACTGCTCTCTACGTGAATGTCAGGAAGGAAAATTTCCGCTTTTTAGATGACATCCTTCCCTGCCATACGTAGGATGGGCATGTGTTCAGTTGGGACTGTGTGAATGTTTGTTGACATTAAAATTTGTGGGACTTATTGAGGTTGTGTGGGGAGCTTTTGTTCGTTTGTTTAGTGGGTTTTGGTTTTCGGTTTTGTTTTTGTTTTGTTTTGGTTTTTTGTTGTTGTTGTTGTTTTTTGTGGGGTTTTTTATGGTAACTTTCATCAGAATGCTTTATTGCTTTTAAAAATTGCCAGAACCCTTCTGGGACTATTTCTAGTAATATCACTTCCCTGAATGGTGGAGTTCTTATTCTGGTATGTCATAGCAAAATGTGTGCTTATAAACAACGTTAGTTACTAATTCTTTTTAAGAGACTTATGGGAGTGCTGTACAGGCCTG
This sequence comes from Galbula dea, assembly GCA_013399015.1. Taxonomy (NCBI): domain Eukaryota; kingdom Metazoa; phylum Chordata; class Aves; order Piciformes; family Galbulidae; genus Galbula; species Galbula dea. The sequence continues at coordinate 33,049 of VWZX01007815.1, forward strand.
TAAATACATGGACGGTGGCTTTCTTTTACTTTAAAAACTTCTGATTTTCTCTACCAAGCCATTGTGTTGATGAGGGTGAATACTGGGATCTATTTAATTTACTTATCCCTTCCAATACTAGAGAGGTTGCTTGCTTCATTGTTTTCATTGCTTCATTGAATTCTAACAAAATCGGTTTTGTTTCTTCCTCTTCTTCTTTGGTAAATTCAGATTCATGAGCTGCTGGCAGACTTCACTCCTAAATAGTTTCCAGACAAACTTAGATGTGAAAGCAATATTGACATGCTTTTGGTTTTTAATTAGCGCAGAAACTCCCACTACCCACTTCACTGTTTTCTAGTGAAAATGCTATATTCATTGTAATCACAGTATCACAGTATCTTAGGAGTTGGAAGGGACGTTGAAAGATCATCTGGTCCAACCCCCCTGCCAGAGTAGGATTCTCTAAGACTAGATCACAACAAAGCTTCCCTGGCCAGGAATTGAACCTCAGTCCCAGTGGTGACAGCGCCAAATCCTAACTACTATGTTAATCATTACAATTAGTAATAATTGGCTTTTGGTTAAAAATCTTCAGGTATTTCTTTACCTTTTGAAGTCTCAGAACTCAGAAATATGATTTTTCCTTCTTTCCAACGCTTTCAACTGATTATAACTAGCTTTTAGGAAAAAAAAATGTAAAGAACTGTAATTGGAGCAACACCGCAAGGAGAAACTATTTTATAGAACTATTTATTGTAATATAGGACTAACTACCTGTGATGGAAAATTTGATGATTTTTTTTGATGGAAAGTTAAATCAGTATTTTTCTAAAGGAAAATAGGCAACCATCTATTTCTGTAATTAAATCTCTTAATCAACAAGATGACAGATAAATTAATGGCAGATGAAAAGACCACTTAGTAGCAACTCAGCCAAAATCACTTAAGCTAGCATTTGCTGTCATGCAAAAAATGAAAAAGCCACTTCAGAAACAGAAGTGGCTAGAAAACTCCTCTAGGCTTGCTTTCTGGCAAGTGCTAAAGCCTGTGACACATTTTGTGGATATATGATCTGCTGACAAAATTATTCTTTGGAAGGAATTTGCAATAATGAAGAGAACACAAAACCTTGGTTTTAGTGTTATTCTATTTCCAAGCAAACACCATGTTGTAATTTTTTTTCCTTTTTTTTTGTCCTCACATGTATTGAAACATGATGAATATTGTTCTTTTTGTGAATTTATCTCACATACTCTTACACTGTATGAAGTGGTTCTAAGGACCATTATATTTATGCTGTTCAGAAACCCTGTATATCTGACCCTCTTTCTTGGAAGGGTAGAGAGGATTTTTGGGAGGCAGAACATGCCACTTTGTTACTGGATGTGCCTTTGCATGCTCTCTGAAGTTTTTTTCTTGCAAGCCTTTTCCATATCTCCATGTTTGACTGGGAAATTAATTTAGAGGTATGGAGAAATGTCTGCTCCTGCTTGGAGGCTACACTGCCAACACAGCAAGGAGACTCCCCTAGTCTGGTGGGATTGGTAGTGTTATCTCTGGACAAATCCTAATAGGAGCTGTGCCCAGTAGATGTTAAGTAGAGTCCACAGAGTTCCTGTTAGCTTGTGTAAAATAGGGATTTCAATGGCTTTGACGTTTAAACCAGTATTTATTTGCTCATCTTTAGAGAAACAAGAATGCAGTAAATAAAGACCAGATGTATTTTTGTGTGCAAACCTTGTTCACTCTGCTTAATCAAATTGCAATGATAGCACTCACTCTGAATTTAGCTTTTCTGAGATAAGGAGTATGTGTGGTGACAGTGAAGGAAAAAAGATGTGGGGTACGGAGATTATGCTTGTCACAGGAGAGGAAAGCTTGAAACAAACTTTTTTATCTTTTAAACTAAGGAGCTTTCTTTCTGTCTCTTGATTCTTACCACCTTTGTTGAAAATCTGCAGTACTGTAGAATACTTCATATTTGGATGCAAAATACTGTGGAGAAATCCTGAACTAATTTTTTTCATTTCTTGCTGTACAGTGAAAAAAGTCTGTTTCTTAAAAGAAAAATCTAGTTTATTTTATACAGATATTTACTCACTAGCTATATTGCTATGGCATTACGGAGTATGTATCTTGTTTTTGAGATCTTTATATATTGCTAGTTAAAAACTGAGGTGGAAGGTTGGCTAATTTGTGCTTAGGCTAGATTATATAATGAATTTCAAAGCCGTAGGAAAATAAATTGGCTTCAGGCAGTTCACATTAAAGACTAAAAGGATGAATGTATAAAATGCTGTAATAGCATATGCAACTATTTTTGGACTTCAAGGAACTGACTTCAGATTTCTTTCCTCTAATATATTCATTTGAACAGGTTTGGTAGAGCAAACTCATATACTAGAGATTCTGAACAAAATTCATTCTTATTTAGGGATCAGAATTGTTCTTTTCCATTTAGTTGTTTGGCTCCTTAAATCTTAGAGTCTGTCCCTCTGAATCACTCCCTAGATTTCGTTCTCAATCTTAGAACATGCATTCATCTAAATGGACAGATACACTATTCTGAAGTAAGGTCAGTATTAATTTACCCAGGAGTCTTTGTTTGAAGTGGAGACTACATGGTAGGCAGTGCAATAAAACGTATGGAGCAGTTGCATGTTTTATAGCTGGTATGTTTATTTTCTCTTCCTGCTATGTTTTTATATGTGTTTGTGCTGCTGGTATTTCTTTTTCCCTCTTATCTCTTAGTCATTAGCAAAAATTATGTTCTAGGTAAGTCTGAAATTTCTAATGCTTTAAAGAATTTCTGTCGTTTGCGATAGTTTCTAAAAACTGTGGCTGAAACATCTTGTGAAAATTCTTGTGAATTGGCAAGTACTCCTTTAAAGCATAAATCTAAGGGTACAAGGAAAATGGAAAAAGAGTGTAAGTAATTGTGTGGATTGTTCTGTTGATTACAGTATAACAAACGGATGGTGTCAACTAATGACTAATGGCCAACACTTTCAAAGGGATGTCTAAGAACTGTATGCATTGCCAGAAGTCTCCAGAGAGAGGAGCTCCAGTAAGATAAGCCATTAATGGCATAATGGCTTTATTAAAGTCAGAGTACTGATACTGGTAAGCACTCTCGGAATTATTTCTCCACACCATTGCAGTGAAAACACTTTGACCATCTTGCAAGCCTTCTGTCACGTGTGCTAGATGGGATTCCACATAAACACTTGCGTTTGCACAGCAGTATCCAAGCTATTTTGGCACTTGAGTTATGTGTTCAAACCACATACACAACCATGAGCTAAAGCCAATCTCTGGGAAAACATTGTTTGGGATGGGCAGCTGATGGCTAATGAAATCAGAGGCAACAGTCAGAAAAAGAGGAAACTTTCTTAACTTCATTTGACTTCCAGAGGTCTCCTCCAACCTCAGCCATTCTGTGATTCTGTGAATTCCACAGGAATGGTGATGGAAGGATAAGGGACATGGCATTGCTCTCAGATCAGTGCAGGAAGAGGTAGCCTGGAAGGTAAGTAGTGAAAAAGAGGTCCAAAGGGGATCTACTTCTTTAGTGAGTGTGGTGGGTATAAAGGCTCTTCCCAGCCCCCACACACGGCAGGTAAAGGAGAGGCTGGATTGGAAGTTAAAAACTAAGAACTCCTTTAATAACAACAGCAAACATAAATGAAACGAATATAAGCTTATACAGGACCCAGATACCGAAACCTACTTCCCCTCTATACTGATAATTACGGCAGCGTCCCAGGCTGGCTCTCTCCCAGTCCCGAAAGCAGCTCCACGTGCATCTCAGGTAGCAGAGGCAGCAGCAGCACCCAAGTCACAGCAGATAGAGAAGAGGATTCCTCGTAGCCACGAGTTTAACAAAAGTCCCCAGAAAAACCCAGCATTCCCCTGGGGGGGTGTGTGTGTGTGTGTGTGTGGTTTGCAGTGTCCTTGATTCAGGAATCTCAGGTTTCTTAAAGGGACAGTCCAGGCAAGGGGGGGGGGTGTGTGTGTGTGTGTAAAACTGATATGATATTATGTATGTGGTTGGAATACCTTTTTAGGAAATACAGTTACTGAACAGAATTAATTCTGTTCTAACCCAAACCATAACAGTGAGTTTTGTTAAGCAGATACTTTCATAGGTCTGAGCCACAAAATTGAGTGTCCTTTGTTGATTAAGTGGGTGGTAAAGCCAGGAATACCTAGCGTTGAGTTTGTTAGTCTTAAAGAGACTTGTCAAGAGATTTAGGAAAATACTAGGCTTTTATGCTTGCTTTTTGATTTGTTTCTTTTGCTTCTACTTAAATGGACAAATGTTGTCTGATGAGCAGAAGCAAAGAGAAGGTAATTATACTGGGCTACAAAAACTATGGGTGTAACAAAATGAAAGTTGTGAAAGGTAAATACCTATTTCTACTTTAGTGGTAGAAAAATCTAATTACTAGTAGAAAGACTAGACTGAGAAGGCTTTGTTGTTTCCTATCTTCCCAAAGGTTAAGAGAAGTAGGGATTTTTCAAGGACAACCACTGTGACTACAGAACTTGTTATAAGTATTCTTGTTCAAAAAGAAATGACTGGGATAAGTGATCAAAAAGCAGTCAAGGAAGCTTAAGGAAGAGGTGTAGGAAACCCGAAGAGAACAAAGGGGACAAAGAATGAACTAGAAAGAGGAGTAGGAATTATAAAAGCAAATAAAGCCTAATACTGTATAAGTTAATATTTTATTCCTGCTTGACCTTTGTTGAATTCCTGAATGTCTCCTTTTCTTTTTAGATCCTAGGTATGTGCTTTCAATTGCCCTGCTCTGCTGGCTTCTGCTTTATGCTCCTGCTAGGAAGAAATTAGATTCAATGTGTGGAACATAACACACATTGTGCTGAATTCCAAGAGATAACATTTCTTACAAGTATCTCAAAAAATAACTGCTGTTTTTCTGTTATGCCATACAAATATTCCCTAAAAGTGCATAACGGACTAGAGAGGTGGTACTGTGATTATCTGGTCTACAATAGATTTTAGGACTTTCTTGCATTCCAGCTTGGCTGTTTTCCTAAAAGTTATGTTCCAACTCAATATATGAATCACTGTAATAGTAGACTCATTTCAATTCTTAGTGAAGTATTCCAGTGATAGGTTACTCTGATAGGAGTGCATGGAAAAGGCACCTTGTTCTGTTCTGTGCCAAGCTTCCACTTTTGACATGTGGGTGTTGTTACATATTTGCAGGATATCTTGAAAAGTCATCAATTACTTTCTGTTCTACACTTCCACATGATTGAGTTATTTGTACTTATTTTCTTTGATCCCCTAATAGTTCCAGTTTTCTCATAAAGGCATGTATTAGACATGGCTCCAGTCATTTAATCAAAATCACTTCCAAGCATCTTCATAACGTAGGCTAAATGTCAAGAGGCAGGCTGGCTAAGACAGCTTTTCCCCAGCTCTCACTGTGACATGATGCCTGACTGGGAGGGGCATAAGGCAGTTAGGAAACTTTGCTCTTGAATTTCACAGTATGTTAGGAGTTGGAAGGGACCTTAAAAGATCATCTAGTCCAACCTCCCTGCCACAGCAGGATACCCTCAGACTAGGTTGCAACAAAGCTTTCCTGACTGGGATTTGAACCCATGTCCTGGCATTGAGAGCTCTGAATCCTAACCACTAGAATGTGCAGTTGCAGTTAGCATACACTTGCCTGCCAAGGAGGGACCCCTCAAGCTCCACCACATGGCCTGCAGCCACAGCTTAGAGCCTTCATGGCTTCTCCTGCCAGATGTGCAGGACCTTTTGCTGCTTTCAGCATCCAGGATGTCTTCTCCCACAAAAGCACCTATGAAATTCTCAAGAAGGATCTGAAGATCTTCCTTGGGAGTTCTACATTAAAATAAATACAGCCATGATGGAGTGCAGATCAGTGCTTTCTGTTGTTTCTGTTAGCCTAGTGTCCTAGGCAACAGTGTCCCTTGCATAAGTGCAAGTTGTCTTGAATGATAAAAGAATGCCTTTCAACACTGCACTCTCGTGGGTGTTTGAATAGTAAAGATGAAGGTCAACAACAAAGAATTGTGTGAGATAAATAACAAATAAAATGACAGATGAATTTTGGTGTAAAGAGAGGTTAAGAGATGCATATAGGGAAAATAAATTCAAATTTCACCCAAAATGTTCAACTTTGTTGCTAATAAAGCATGGTATTTTGATGCCTTAATAAGTCGTGCAAATGTCAATTCAGCACACAGTAGCAGTCAAATAAGACAGTTAAGAAGGAAATGGAGATCTCTGTTTCACTGTTTAATCCTCTGCTTGCCCAAGCCTTGATTACTGTGTGCAGTTCTGGTTCCCTCTTGCTAAAACTACATGTGGGTAAAGCCTTCAAGCCTGCGCAGTGGATTTTTTAGGTGAGAAGCAGTATGTACAGAACTGAACCCACCCTTTAATCCTAAGGTTCGTCTGCCAGCGCCGAGCAAGCACATAGTAGATCTGGAAAAGGATGAACAAATTTATGAAACAGTTACCATGAAGACACATCATTAAGGACATGTGAGAGGTGGTTATAGTGGGCTATGAAGAAGTTAGAAGAGGTTGAGATAGTCTTAATTTCTTCAACATCAGGAAATGTGGAGACTAAAATGAAAACTGAAAACAAAATAAGGTGGTTCTTCAGAGGAAATTAGTTAAGCTTTTTAATTCTTGCTGTAGGATTGCAGGCAACATGAGAACCTAGGTATGTAGCTTCAATAGCTGGTAAAGTCTTGGAAGGGAACTCTCCTGAGAGTTATTAAATACATAGAAACCACATATAGATCACAGCCTTACTGAACTGGATGTGATTGGGTGCTGGAAGATAACATATGAAAGGGAAATTCCATGTATGCTTTTAGTCTTCCTCAGGTGTCCCGTTTTGTCACAGTTGAAGACTACGATACAGGAACATTTGGTCTGCATTGTCTATTGCTTTAGAACTCCAGAATTTATTGGGAAATCCTGTAACATTGGCATCCATGTCAAAAATAGAGGTAAATTTCTCTGCTACTGCTATTGTGCTTTTAGATTTGACTACCAGGAGACACATTAGCTTTTGTAACCTCAGTATGGCATCGGAAACTCATGATTTGCTGTTTACATAATCTGATTTCCAGGTCTGTTTGAATTGCTTCTCCCTAGAAGGGAGTTCTATCTCCTCCTCCCACCTCCCAGGTTGTTGATTTTCATTTGTTTATACTGAAGTATACATTGATTGCTTGCATGCCATATGCAAATAATCTAAATTACCGTCAGTGAAATGCTGTCTGTTTTATCTCTTTCTTAGGTTTTGTATCATGTGTAAACTTGATTCTAGACAGAATGGAACTGTGGAAAGAAGCAATTGTCTGTTTATATGTGGTTGTTCTTCAGGCATGAAAACTGAAAATAGATTTTAGCTAGAGGTTTTAAGTAAAATGTGGTTTCAGAAGACTGTAATTTACTATTTATGGTAATTTGTAGGTGCTTATTTTTTTCTATCAAAGGTATATATAGTGTGAATTTTTTTCCATTTCTATTGAAACAGTGTATGAGATGTCTCTAGTGCATCTGCTATTGATTTATCCATACAAACTTAATATCATCCTCATATGAATTGCAGCAAAATAAAACCCATTGTTAAACAAAGGTGTTTTTCCTTAAGATTTCTTGGCACATTCTATATATACATGACTTCAGTTTCCATTAGTGGTTGTGGAGTTACCTTTTTTAACCACTGGTATTTGCCTGTATTATCTAAGAAAATATGGAAGAAAAGATCTCAGGACTTTGTTTATCTTGTATTTTCCACAGAGAATTCAGAGTAATTCTGCTGTGTTAAAACAAGTTTAGGGTGATAATTTAGTTAACATGCTTAAGCTGAGTGGGTTTTGGTTGTTTTACATGCTAAGATCTCACGAGACTCCTCATAAAGAACAGAGATTGCTGGAAGTTCTGGCCAGTATTTTGTTTCTTAGGAAAATTAGTTTTACCATATAGCTGTCATGGAGCTTTCATGGAATGCCTGAAGCATGTGTTGGCACTAATGTTTTACCTTAGATGAAGAAAAGAAAGCATTTTAGAAAAGAATCTTTGTGTGATCTCCAGTTGCTGGTTTTGGTTTGGAAATTTGCTTACATAATGTATTTTAGAACTTCAGAAGAAAATAGTCGATAAACAATGAAGCAAGAGATGATTTTGTCATTGCAGAGGAGGTAAGAATAACATGTTCAGCGTGTTTAGCATCATGCTTCGGTCTTGCAAAAAAACCCCCAAGCTATCTTTGGAGTCCTTTAGGTCATCACTGCTACAAAAGTATACTGACTGAACATGACTCTAAGGACAGATTCGGGAGTACTTAGAGCAGCTTCAGAAAGTGAAACAAAAATTTATCAGAGAATATATTAATGTTTGAAAATAAGCACTCTTGGTTCCCAGTGACGCTAAGCATAAATCCTGGAAAATTTGGGTCAATTTAAAGTAATATGCCTCTATTTTTGACTCCCAAGTTTGTTGAGAACACTTACTTCTTGGCAAAAAAAATTATCATCTCACAGGAGTGCTCTTAACTGATAAGTAGCATTGCCTAACAGTAGATGTTTCTTTCTTATCTATATTAGTTGACTAAGACAAATGTCACAGCTGCATCCTCATTTTTATCACAAATATTTTATCAGGGTTTCGAGATTTAGCTGATACTTGGATGCAGCTTTAATATTACACAGAGACAGTTTTGCATTCAAATTCTCAGTTTATTCTCATTGAATAATCTAATGGTTTTATGTTAGCATCGTTATATAGCATCAGTTGATTTATGTCATCTCATAATACAATCTTCTGGCATTAAGCTTCTTGTTATGTGTTGGATGGTGCAGAATAAGTTAAGCTCTTGATGATGTTGGTTGTTAACAATAACACAAATACTGAATGGTGCTAACATTGAGCCATAATGTTCTTGAAGAAGCATGGTATTAAACTGAGCCTTGTAAAACACCTTATATAGAAGTGTTGCTGAAGTTTAAAATTGGCAAGCTAAAAGATGTAATGGAGACAATAGACAGTTGTGATCGCATGAGAAACAGGGGCTCTAAATCTGTACTGGCATCCTAGATTTGTGCAGTTTTCTTAGACGTACATCATGGTACTCTGGAGGCTTAGAGAGAGAGCTCTTTCTAAACTTGCAGGGAACTTAATAGGATAAAAATATAAATGGATTGAAACAAGATGGTGTGTGGGCACAAAAGAGAGCAAGATGATGTACAGAATTGAGTCATTGACAGATCTGGACAGATTAGATAAGTATCAGTGTTTAGATAGAAGATAAAGATAACCTCAAGATAATGATGGAGTTTTACTTTGAGGTGAGTTGTAACATCAGACATGCTGGCATGCCATAATAAGCTGTGTGTCCTGGGCTTCACAGATCTCTGTGAAACCCTTCATATGTTTGGTAAACTCTTCACTGAAGAATTTTCTCTTCTGTGGGTAGAGATGCTGAAGTCATCAAAGTAATCTTTTTAAATTAGTACTGCCAATTTCCAGTTACAGAAGATTCTGCTGAATCAGAAGCAAAAGAAAACATTCTCCACTGTGAGGAATTAGAAACAAGTATTTGACAAAGCAAAAACATAAGGAAATGAAAGAAACTACCATTTTGCAAAAATGTGAAAGATGTAATTAGGCAATGATGTTCAGAGATCTTAGGTGACTGTTGCCTCTATTCTATCCACATTTTCAGTTTATTAAAAGAGAACTTAAACTGTGAGGATAAAGGTCTAGTCTTTATCAAGTGAAATCCAATGATAAGACTCACTGGGATCGTTTATCTGTTATTCTGTATGGTGTGGTTTTGGGCTTCTCAGACAAAACCATGAAATTTTGTTTGTGACAGCATCATGAAATATTATCCCAAAAGCAACAGTGAACTCAACTGCACTTGCCATTTTCTAAGCGTTGCAACAGGGAAAATGAAACTTTTCTGAGATTTATAAGATGCCTGGTTGGCAACAAAGCGCCTGATGCTTTGTACTATTAAAAATCATCTACCTTGGGGTGTCGCAGCCCGCGGGAGAGGAGGGCAGGTCCACTCCGGGGTAGAGCCACTGCCTTGCCCCAGCTAGCTGGAGGGCTGCGGCATGCACTTCAGGTCCCAGGAGCTGCGGTGCAGTGAAGACAGGAACCCAGGAACACACAGCTTCCAGGACCGGGGAAGGGTGGACAAGGAGTGAACTTTATTGCCAAGGAGAGAGCTCTTTATATAGGGTCTCCACCAGAAGGTGCTAGAACTTAGGGAGGAGTTTACAACAAATAAGGGAGAAGAAGGAGGGGACAGCTCCATTCCTGGAGAACAGGGGAGGAACTGGTAACCAGGGTAACATGGGAGGAGTCATACCAAACAAGGGAAGGAGGGATACATTGTTACTTTACAGAACCGGGGAGAAGACCAGTAACCGGGGAAACAGGGGAGGAGTCCAGTAACCGGGGAAACATAGGAGGAGTGAAGGGAGGAGACAAACAAAGGGTAAAGGAGGGGAGTTAAACAGAGCTTTCTAGATTGTTCTTAAACTTCTCATATAGTTCAATGTCTCTATCTCCACAATGGTTCCCCACATCGGGGTAAGCTGATGTTTTGAGAAGTAGTAAGAAATGATGATGTAGACACACGCAGAACACTGCTTAGACTCTCATATTTAATGTGGGATACCTTACTTTTATCTATTTCATTAATTTTCAGTTCTCTTATAGACAGGCTGAAGAGTTGGGCAGGGAGAAATTGAATGNGGGAGACAAACAAAGGGTAAAGGAGGGGAGTTTAACAGAGCTTTCTAGATTGTTCTTAAACTTCTCATATAGTTCAATGTCTCTATCTCCACAATGGTTCCCCACATCGGGGTAAGCTGATGTTTTGAGAAGTAGTAAGAAATGATGATGTAGACACACGCAGAACACTGCTTAGACTCTCATATTTAATGTGGGATACCTTACTTTTATCTATTTCATTAATTTTCAGTTCTCTTATAGACAGGCTGAAGAGTTGGGCAGGGAGAAATTGAATGAAATTCAACAAGGCCAAGTCT
>VWZX01007815.1:44208-86200 GCA_013399015.1 Galbula dea
GTGAATACACATAGAAATTTTTTCCCAGTTCAGGTGCCAGAGCACTGGAACAGACTGCCCAGAGAGGTTGTGGAGTCTCCTTCTGTGGAGAGATTCAAGGCCTGCCTGGATGGGTTTCAGTGTGACCTGGTCTAGGGAATCCTGCTGTGGCAGTGGGGTTGGACTAGATGATCTTTTGGGGTTCCTTCCAAATTTGTGTGATTCTGTGTGTGTGAACGAAGGAAAAAAAGTCACAGGTTTACAATGACTTAAACTAAGAATATAATACCAGAAATATTTAATATTTATTTAATATATGCCTCTCTCCTATACAATGCAGTTAGTTAGTTTATGGTTGTCAATTTGAATACTAAGAAGTTCAAGGTGATGTAAAATTTGCAAAAGAATTACACTTTAAAAGTAATTTCTTTAGAACCATATATATCTAAAATTTATTTACACTTATTACTTGGCAAGGTTTTCTCCTGAAAAGTTTCTGGCTTTCTTTCTTGTGAGTAAACTTCTGGGTGGTCTGGGAAAGCAGATCAAACCATTTCAATGTAGTTTTCATTGGAGAAGACATGTTTGTATAGTGAAAGTCTACTTTGAACAGTCATGAGTAAGTGATCGGACATTAAAAAATAAAAGTCTTTGTTTATATGAAGTTGCAAAACAATTTTGTTTCAGAGACACAAATATCCAAAGAACACCGAGGATAAGCTAATAATTTCCATTATAACCTTGTAGCTTTGAAGGAAATAAGTGATTTTTTTTTTTCCACACAGAAGCAAAGTTATCAACCGAACAGAACCAGCAGAATTCCACAAAAGAATCCTGTTCTGACAAATAAAACATAAAGTCCAGCCAGTTCTACTAGTGACCCTTAGAACCCACTAGGCACCTCCTAGGGAAGTCTGTGAGAACACGGTATGGTTATACTTATCTCTTACAGCGATTCTTTCCAGTGTCTGGATGCACAGGTCAGAACCAAGACATCTGTAGTTCCACTAATGAATGATCCTCTTCATTTTGTGTTTATTTTTTTGTTTTGTTTGATCTGTCAGTTTATTTTTCCAGTCACTCAGCACTATGAAATTCTTCTGCATTTACTTAGTGTCAGCTTTTGCTTTGCCTGTCCTAATTATTTTTTTGTAATTTTCAGGCTCTATAACCTCAGTAAAGGGCAATCTTCTGTGGATTATCTGTGGAACAGTGTAACAAATACCTGCTGCTGAACCCTCTCCTCTGAAGATGGATACTCTAAATCTTCTGGTTTTTTATATTTTAGCCGCTTCTTAATCCACAACATTGTTCTCCAATCCTTTTATTTGTCTTTAAAAAGTACCTCTAACAGCAATTATTTAAGGATTTTCCTGCATGTGTAACCAAGTGTATTAATATTAGCTGTATCATGCTTCGTAATGTACTTGATGACTTTCTTGAAGAGGTAGGTTTATGTAGTACGTAAAAGGACTCCTTTTATGAAGGGTGCTTTCTTTGTGCTTCAGAGGACTCCAGCATACAACATGTAAAAATGCCTGCTGAAATTTGTAATGGAAGCAGGTGTCAGTGAAGAAAAGCCACCAAAGGATTAATTGTTCTGATTCTATTAAAGGTAGTAGGCCTTTTGTGCATGAAGAAGTGTGTCCTTTTCTTTAATGCAAAGAATCATTATTTGGGCTGAAATGACTAATGCAGACTTAGGCATTGCTGTATCAAGCATTTCAGGACTCATGTATTTTAATATTTATTTATCATAGGATCATAGGATTGTCAGAGTTGGAAGGGACCTCAGAGATCATCTAGTTCCAACCCCCTGCCTGGCAAGGACACCATCCACTAGATCAGGTTACCCAGGGCCCCATCAAGCCTTGTCTTAAAAGTTTCCAGGGATGAGGCTTCCACAACCTCTCTGGGCAACCTGTTCCACTGCCTAACCACCCTCACAGTGAAGAACTTCTTCCTAATATCCAGCCTAAATCTACCCTCCTCTAGCTTACACCCATTTCCCCTGGTTCTATATATCTTTGTTACATGGACAACAAGCACAGTGAGCAAGGTATCATAAACAATCTCTTAGTGGTAGTGTGCCACTTTACATACAGTAATGTAAAACACATTCAGAAGTGCTTAGTATGCATCAAAGCAGAGCTTAAACTTTAGCTGTCCATTCTTCAAGTGAGTGAAGACTTGAATTTGGAGGTGGAAGGAATGTCTTTTTTTTTCTCTTTTGTTTCTGCTTAAATAACTTTGACTTTGAAAAACTATTACTGTGCTTTTTTAGACTGCAACCTGGAAAAAGCAGATGCAGATTCCTAGGCTTCACCAAAGATTTGCCGTTAAAGAGTGACATTTTTAAGTACTCTTCCACTACAAGTTCTGTGACTTCAGGAATGGATATAGAAAGTGCCCATCCTCAACTATCCCATCATATGATTATCAATGTTTCTGCTCTGCTGGCGAGGAAGGAGGTGGTTTCACATCATGGGAAGGGGACTTTCAGTCAAAAAATAATGTTGGATGAAACAGTGTGAGATCTCGCCAGAGGCAGGTTGTATACAGACTTCTTTGTTAGAGGAATTTGGATTTTATTTTTTATGTTTTACAACTACCACAGCTCACAGTTGGAAAGTATTATGATGTTGGACTTGAGGGTCTTTGAGGTCTTTCCCAACTCTGTGATTCTGTGACATCTTTTATTCCTTAAAGTAAAATTGAGTTACTAGGAAGTGATAAGTGAGGAGTCACGAAAACCAGGTATTTGCCCAATAAAATTCTTTTAAAGTTCGTAAAACATTTTTACTTTTACCAGGTTTTTATATCTAAGGCTGTAGAGGCAAATAAGGTGAGAAAAAGGTCTGGACTATAGATAGCAAATCTTCTAAGTAAAGAGTACTCTTAGATTAAAACATAAAATTATATACACTGAAAATATTGATTGACATGGTGAAAATACAGTATTCTTCTCCTGTTCTCATAAATGTAAAAAGACTCCTTGGGTTCAAATTCTGTGGCACTTATTTTGCTGACATATGTAACAAGTTATATAGAAATAAAAAGAGGCTCATACTCTCTTATATTTGTAAATATAGTTTTTAAGCAATAATCTGTAAATAATTACTCCCATCTCTATTACAAACAATATTTAATTCATGTTAATGTGCGAAACTAAAAGGGTGAAGTTTACTATGTGAACTCAGAAGGGACCATAGAAGTTCTGAAAACTTATCAGGTGTGTTCTTTCTGAAATGTTTTCTGTTTCTCTCATAGAGATAAATTATAGCAAAATTAGAGCCCATACCTAGGATTTTCAAAACCTTTGACAAGGCTCATTCAGGTAAGAAATAAACACTTATTCACTGTCCCTCTCATGTCCTAGTGTATATAGAGCATTTGGAATAAATTACCAATAGCAGTTCATCAGAACATACTGTCTAAAACGTCATTTCTTTGGTCTTTCCATTCGTGTTTTATCTCTTTTAAAGTAAAAATTGTCTGTTTCTGTGACTTTGTGTCAGAAAGGATACCAAAAATTGTCAATATGCTTGTGAGGTAATTTCACAGAAGGCAGCAGTTAAAAATACTGTGCAAAGTAACTTACCACACAACTGATTTTTTATACCTATATATCTGTCTGCATGAAAGTGTGATTAATAATCACTGGAAAACATACACACATAGCAAGGGTATAGGGTTGATTTAATTGTTTTTACTTCCTAGGAAAATGATTAGATTTCTTTTTCAGTAATTTTAAACTAAGACATATGTTGTTCTGAGGTTTACTTTTTTTTTTATTTTTTGTTTTACTTTCTTATATTTAGTCTTACCTCTAAAAGGGTTTTATTTTGCCCTGTGCACCCTTAATTTACTTCCAAGAATATTGGTCTCAAAAACCAAAAATGGAACAGCATAAAAATTAAAAGCATTAAAAGAGACATGGAGATCTTAACCCCTCAAATTCCAGTGATGACAGGTTAAAGAAATAGTGTGGGCATGTACCTTCTTATTTTAATCAATTATATAGTATGAGATCTGAAAAATCTGAATGCCTTAGGAAAAACTATGATTAAATATTCCAACTGAAAAAAAAATAATGTAAGAACAATCCCTAAAAAGAAGAAATTTACTTTATTCATATTAGGGCAGACCTTCTAAAGTTCATTTATCTACACCCCCCTCCAAAGCAACAACAGCTCCATTGATTTAAATCTTTATAGTCATGTTACTTGTTAAAGACTTCCAGTAAACTGCTTTACACATTCTCTTCCAGGGCTTATCATTATCATTGGTGGTTTGTTTGGGTTGTGGGTTTGTGGATTTTTTTGTTTGTTTTGTTGTTGTTATTTTTGTTGTTCTTTTTTTTGTTTGTTTTGTGGGTTTGTTTTTTGCGGCATTTTGTTGTTTTTTTGTTTCTTCTTGGTTTTTTTTAAAGGCAGTTAATATCTTTAGTTATATTTGGATTTAATAACTGTGAATTTTTTATCTGTTGCAACTTTGATTTTGTTCTTCAGACACTTTGATAGAACACAGCACTCTTGAGGTGTGTGTTGAGAAGCAAAAATAATATGTCACTAGTGGGATTGTCATGTTAAACAAAATGTAGACTATAATGGGCTCTTGTGCCTTTCATATGCCTTGTGCACTCTTATATTTTATGACTTTGCTTTGTTTTGAAAAACTGTATTTCTAATTTTTATTCAGCTTATCACAGAAAATTAGGAGCTGGAAAGGACCTTGAAAGATCACCTAGTCCAACCCCCCTGCCACAGCAGGATTCCCTAGACCAGGTCACACTGAAACCCATCCAGGCAGGCCTTGAATCTCTCCAAAGAAGGAGACTCCACAACCTCTCTGGGCAGTCTGTTCCAGTGCTCTGGCACCTGAACTGGGAAAAAATTTCTATGTGTATTCACACAGAACCGCCTATGCCTCAGCTTACAACCATTGCCTCTTGTCCTGTCACTGGGCCTCACCGAGAAGAGCCTGACCCCATCCTCCTGACATCCACCCTTCACATACTTAAAAGCATAGATGAGGTCACCCCTTTGTTTCCTCTTCTCCAAACTAAAGACACCCAGCTCCCTCAGCATCTCCTCATAAGGAAGATATTCCACTCCCTTCATGATCTTTGTGGCTCTGTGCTGGACTCTTTCAAGCAGATGCCTATCCTTCTTCAACTGAGGGTCCCAGAACTGGACACAAGATTCCAGATGTGGCCTCATCAGGGTAGAGTAAAGGGGGAGAAGAGCTTCTTGACCTACTAACCACACCCTTCTAATCCAGCCCAGAATCCCTTTGGCCCTCCTGGCCACAAGAGCACACTGTTGGCTCATGGGCATCCTTCCATCCACCAGGACCCCCAGATCCCTTTCCCCTCCACTGCTTTCCAACAGGTCAGTCCCCAGCCTATACTCATACATGGGGTTGGTCTTTCTGAGGTGCAAAACTTGAGACTTGGCCTTGTTGAATTTCATTCAATTTCTCCCTGCCCAACTCTCCAGCCTGTCCAAGTCTCGCTGAATGGCAGTACAACCCTCCAATGTGTCAGCCACTCCACACAGAAGTCACTTATCAGTCTCTTTAACTCCCAGATCACTGTTTGCAAAATGTCTTAGTTGTCTTTGTGCTCAAAAGAAATTTACAAGAAAATTACTAGTAATTGCATGGAGAAGTAGCAGTGGAAAGTGGTACAGTAGACCTTTCTGTGGCAGCTGGCACCTCAAAGCTACAATACAAAGATACAATGTTGGGCTTATAGACACATTCGGAAGGGAGTTACCCACAACTGACATCTTTGGTTCACTCTTGTGAGTGGCGGTTGTGAATCTCAAAGCCTTCATGCTATGCAGAGTATCTTTATTGATCTTGAGAATTGCATTTCTGTTATGAGATAAATATTGCTGAAGAATGGGAATAGTTATTTTAAGGCAACTAGTAATACCCCTGCTCCCAAGCACACTTTGTTCTTTTAAGAAAAAGAAACTTGGCCCACTGCTTATGCACTGAGAAAAATCACATATGCTCTTAACTTTGAACATGACAGCATTTTTTGCATGTTGAAGGTGAAGATTCTGCTTAATCTTATGAACAAGATTTTGGTGATTATTTCCATTAACAGGAAGCAATGTTGCATTTGCAAATCTGCAGTCTTTGTCTCAGCAACAATGAAGATTTTAACACTGCATACATTTTCTCTGAAGATGAAAAGTTAAAGTTAACACGTGTAAACCACACTAGGATTGGTAGACCACTAGAAAAATTTGGTTTTCTATAACTGATAAAACACTAGATGAGAGGCATTTTAGCTCCTTCTTGTTTTCAATCAAATCTTTGCGAAAAAAAATTGTTTTGCCAGTTACAATCTGGGTGTTAGTTTGGCCTGGTATTTTTACAGTTGCACTGCTTAGCCTTGCTTTGCATACTGAAGATAGTGAAATGTTTGCTATTCTTGCTGTTATCATAATGACTGAAATAATGATTAAGAATAACTAAAACAGAGAAAAAATGTACTGCAGATTATGGACAACAGACAGAATAAACTCAATAAGAAAAATACAATCAAAGCTTATGCTAAGGGAGTGGTGCACAACCAGGACAGTGTCAAATCATTATTTTGATTTCCAAAAATTAAATCTTCAACTTAGTCTGATGTTCTTATCCAGTTATCTAGCATATGACTAAGTATATTTTCATAGTCATAAAATAATGCACTGTTAAAGCTGAATAATGAAAGACAGGAAAATAAAGCAGTATTTATTTATCTTTAGAATATAATTGCCTAACTCAAAATGCTTGAGTCTTTTAGCTCCCCTGCTCTTTTCATCTTCCTTAATTTTCCTCATCCAAAATATCCTTTCATTTAGAAACTGAAACCATCCCTCATACACTTAACTTTTGTTCCTTATGGTAATTAGGAGAAACTGGCAATAACACCAGTATATGCATTTTATGTACAGCTGTTAGCTTCCTTTTTCTTAGATTTAAGGGTGGTTTGTTCATAGTCAGCTCCTCCTGTACCCAAAACATGTAAACAAACCAATCACAGGTAGTCATGTAGCTAATTTTAGAAGCCTCTTAGTGTGTGCTTTGCCTCAGTAGTAGAAGATGAAATATGAAAAATACCATACTTCAACCAGAGAAGATGTATTGAGTGCTTGTACTTCAGCAAGACTTAGTAGCCTTGCTGGTAGGGAGAAGACATTGACTTAAGCATTCAGGTCTGTGTTTGACCTTGCTTTTGGTTCCAATTCAATGAATTTTCACCAGCAGCCACAGGCCAACAAAACTGAAATTCACGTAGCTTCTCAGTAAAACTTAAAATATTATTTGTTAATGAGTAAAAGCCACTGAAACTATCTATGGTCTAGGAATAGCAGGTTTGTATCCCCATTGTAATGGATTATAAAATCTTACGAGGTTTTCTGTTGTTCCTTTCCCCCCCCACCACCCCAGTTTTATGTCAAATAAGCTGATGGGACTGTTAAAAAAAAATGAGATGAAAATGAAAAACACAATGACTCCCAAAATATATTACATTACACTCGGTAGAAATTCAATGTGTGGTGGTAATGATAGTATAATAAGGAGGCAGGTATTTAATTCCATTCTTCTACATAATGAGATATAATCTGTATTTCAGTAGCACTTTACCTGTAAAAATGGTTAGGGATGTAAAATTTGTTCAGTGGTACAAACTTCTATTCACATAGTATGAAAACTTAAAAACTTAAAAAAACTTAACTGGCTGTTCTTGTAACCTCTCAATACCGAATAACCACTTTGTGTCCCTTCTTGTGATCCTCTCTTTGCTATGCAGAACCTGCAGTAACTTCCAAGTATGAGTTTTATTGAAGCATTTTGAATTTATTTTGCTCAGCCAAATGAGGAAGGACCTGGGATATCAAGGTGCAAAGACCATAAAATAAAAATACTTCGAAAAATAGGAGCTTCATTAGTTCTCACAGCTCTTTTAAAATGAATCATTCCTGACTTTACCACTGAGTATTTAGGAAACATTTTCAATAGTTATTGCTCCAAAAAAGACTGCTCTTAGAAAGCTTTTTAAATGAGTAATAATGTAGGTTATGGGTGAAGAAATAAATATGTATATAACTTCAGGCCTTATAAATAAAAAGAGCTTCATAATGTAGTAAAAACATAGAGCCATTTTTGGGTTGTCTTTAACATTTAATTTTCTAAGAAATAGGACAAAGCTGCAAGTTATCAAATCAAAAATAATTTTTTCTAAGTGTAATATTTTTATACAAGTATATTCTCCTGCTCTATTCAAAAATACTTACCCTAATTTTATCATTTATATTCTTGTCTCTACCTGCAACATGTCATCAAGAAGCAGAAGTCTACTTAAAAAATCAGCCTGAAGTAAGGTATCTTCAGAATAAGGATTTTCAATATAAAAATGTTACAGCGTTTTTACTGTAACTTTTGTTGTTCCTGTTTGTACTGTTTTTAAAGAGAACATAATGTGCTATATGCATAGCAAAAAGTGAATTCTGGAACTCATTTGTTGATTATATTTCATTAAAAACACAAATTATGCAATAACTTATGTTAATGTGTGCTTGTGCTGTTTTACATTTCCTCTCTTTGTTCCTTTGTTTGGTTTGGAACGATTGTGGTTTTGTTTTGTTCTCTTCTTCTGTTAGTAAGCTCTTTCTGTTCTTCTGTAGAGTACCTACTGCTCATGTGTTAAAATGCTGCATATTTCCACAACATCTCTGGGGCTAACTTCTTACGGGTAAGTGAGAATTCTATAAAACTCCACTCCTGCTTTGAGAGAAATGAAAAATGAATTCCTGGTCTGAACTGCACAGGAAAGTTTTAAAATATGACCTTGTCAACTTGAAACACTAAAGTCCACTTCTTGCCAAAACCCTATTATAAATTTTTATTATATTTAAACTGCTTTCATGGTATGCTGTTAGCAATGCCAAAATAGTTGTTAACATATAAATTTATATTATCACTAAACGTTGACAAGATTTAACAACCCCTTTCTAGAATTCCTATTGGTGGGATTTTACAGCAAAATAATAAAAGCCCTGTGAACCTTGTGGGGCATCTTGTTATCATTCATTTACCCTTTACAGTGGTTAACTGGAAAAGAAGGACATTTAAGCATTATATCACATGTCAAACTAGCTTAAAGAGCTATAGCCAGTTAGAAAATCTATTTAGCTTTCAGAGTTCATGACAGATTCAAAAGCGATTCGGTTGCAAAGTTTAGCAAAAATCCTTTAAGGGTGTTATATACAGCATTTATTTTTAAAAAAAGAAAGTTCTGATTAGGAGAACTGATTCTTATTAAGTACTGGAAAATCTCTGTACAGAATTTGGGGGCTTACTTAATTTTGCCATTGCTGCAAATTTTCAGTTCAGTCGCAATTAATATTTGTGTTGACTGTGAATAAAACACAGAATATCTGTAACTAAGCTATATCTGGTATCAATGTTTGATTATCAATAGTTGTTAAAACTAGATGTAAAACAATAGATTTCCAGTAATCTGATTTTACATTGATATGTTTTATGACATCTACACAATTTTGTAGAAAAATAATTTATTTCAGTTGTTACTTAGAGGCTGAAATATCAGGTATTGCTCTGGCTGTTACACGCACACAAACAAAATCCCATGACACCTTCCTTTTAGTTAAAATGCTGATATTTGCCAGTATAAAAAATACAGGAAAATACAGAACTCTCCTACTGCCCATTATGAAAGAATTTATGCTGCTTCTAAGGACATTTTAGAATGTAGTTCAAGTTTAATCCCCTTTTCCATCAGGTCCTAGCTGTATTATTGTACATTATCTCCTAAGATTACTCCTTACTCATTTGTCCTGAAGAATGAATTTTAGGTAAACTGAAATTTTCTGTATCTTGCTTTCAAGTCATATGATCCACTCATAATTCATACCAAAACCAATTTTTATTATCAACATGCCTGTTTACTGAGGATGATGAAGACATATTCATAGAATGACACTAAAATCACTTGGTGACTTAAGTGATTTTTCAGTTCGTTGTCAGATTTTTTTCTTTCGATTTATGAGAATGAGACTTGCTGTCAGTGTTGGTATCTATTTGTTACATACTATGAAATGAAATATTAATCTGGATTATTTTCCCAAAAAAGGATTTTTGCTGATGCCGCATGGTACTTGGCCACATAAGAGGACCGGGGTTTGGAGGTGTAGACACTTACAATATAGTTCTTTCCACATGGACCTGATACCAAAGCTGGCTTTACAGCTACAGTTACATGAAGCCCTCTTAGACACTAGCAAAGTTTTAACGTGGAATGAAGCCCCAGTCAACTCAAGTCAAAATGCTGTGTTGGGCATTTACATGCTAGTGCCCTGTTCTCTAGAAAAAGGTATCTCTTCTGTGATCCTTTGCGTGTCTTTCACCAGAGAAGACTGAAAATGTGTAGAGAAGTTGTTGCCAGGACATAGAGTCTCTAATCTCTTGCCTCCTCTTGCCTTATATACAGTGCCTAAATAAAGTATAACTAACTTACATTGCTCTAGATCAGCATGAACATTTGCTGTAGTAGTTACAGAACAGAAAAATTTATTCAACAGACAATATTACTTGTCTTGATAACACAGTTATGCTGTGTGAAATTAAGGGGAAAAGTCAACATGGATTGCATTGTATCTGTAAAGAATCTACAAGAAATAGTATCAGGTGTGTTTATATTATGCCTTTTAAACTATTTAATATTGATTAAGAGTGTAGCAATAATTGTAACAGTTACATTTAAAGCTTTTAGGTACTATTTTAAAAAAGTAGTTACACTAAAATGCAGAAGACAATATCAAAGGTAATTCTAATCATAGAGAATTAGCCCAGACACTATGACTGCATTGTGTTTAATGTGAAAACTCAGCGAGTGGTATGTTCATATTTTTGAGACTTAAAATGTTTAAAATTTAAACTGAGCAAGGAGTTCAGTGATTTTGACGCATTAGGCTTTCTCTTACATACTTTTGCAGTTGCCCACGCTAATTTAAAGACTCTATAACAACAGAAGTCCAGTTTTCTGATTGATCTTTATCTCATTTTGAATGACTAGATTAACAGGCCAATCAGTATTCAGATTTTCAAGTTCAGATCCAAGAATTCACTATGCTGGATCCAAACCAGATCTGTATGTGACATCTGCCAGGCTTACATAAGAGGTAAGGAAGAAACCTTAATTCAATTTTAAAAAGGATGTAAGTTCAAATCTAGATAATATCTAGCAAAGTACTGGGAAAAGTGTTGGAAAACTGAATTTACAGTAACTATTTTTCTATATTCCAAACACTAAATAAGTTATTTCAATATTAAATACATTATAGAGCAATACTTTTCCAGAACACTAGAAATATTATCAAACATCACTGTATATACCCAGCTGGATACAGAAGAGAAAATGTCCAAATGTAGAATTGTTTAGGTTTGAAGGGACCTGAAAGATAATCTACTCCAATGCCCCTGCCATGGGCAGGGACATCTTTCACTAGAGCGAGTTTCTCAAAGATTCATCTAAATTGACCTTCAGCAGTTGCAGAGATGAGGCATACACAATTTTCTGGGCAACCTGTATCTGTGCCTCAGCAACCTCATGAAAAAAAATTCTCCCTTAAGTCCAAGCTAAATCTACCTACTTTCAGTTTGAAATGATTGCCCCATATCCTTTCACTACAGGCCCTGTTATAAATTCTTTCTTTATGTTCCTTATAAGCTCTCTTCAAAAACTGAAAGGCTGCAATAAGGTGTCTCCAGAGCCTTCTTTCCTCCAGGCTGAACAACCCCAACTGCCTCAGACATTCTTCATAAGAGAGGTGGCCCAGTCCTTAGATCATTCCTGTGGCCTTCATCTGGACCTGCTCATCAAGGTCTATGTCATTCTTGGACTGGGGACCCAGAGCTGGATGCTGTAGTCCAGATGGGGTCTCATGAGTGAAGAGTACAGGTGGAGAGTCATTTCCTTTGACTTGCTGGCCACACTTCTTTTGATGGATTACAGGATGCAATTTAGTTGCAACAAAACATGTTGCTAGCTCATGTCTAGCTTTTCATCCCCCAGTATCCCCAAGTCCCTCTCCACAGGGCTACTCTCAATCCTTTCATCCCTCAGACTGTATTGATAGCAAGGATTGCCCTAACGCAAGCACATTTGGCTTTGTGGAACTTCATGAGGATCACACAGGCTGATTAAGCATAGGAGGTTCCATGTGAATACAAGAAAAAATTTTTTCCCAGTGTGGGTGATGGAGCACTGGAACAGACTGCCCAGAGAGGTTGTGGGGTCTGGACGCACTTCTGTGTGACCTGGTCTAGGGAATCCTGCTGTGGCAGGGGGGTTGGACTAGGTGATCTTTCAAGGTCCCTTCCAATTCCTAACATTCTGTGATTCTGCAAGCTTGTCAAAGTCCCTCTGGATGACATCACTTCCTGCAATGGAATCAACTGCAGCACCTGCTGCGTATTCGTTAGAACCTAAACTTAGATTTCACAGAATCATAGAATGTTAGGAATTGGAAGGGACCTCGAAAGATCATCTAGTCCTACACATAGAGCAAAGAGCAAAAAAAAATTATATCTTTCTGTAGACATATACCTTGGCTGTATCTCACTGAGACAGGTATTAAACAGAAGATGGCTGGTAGGAATTTGGTGCCTGCTTGATGATTAGTTGTGCTAGGTCAGCCTCTGTTTTGTTCTGAACAAACCAAACCAGCAAACAAATCAAAAGTACCTGTACTAAAGAAAATATCTAGAATTTTGGAAACATTACCACTTTAGAAGTTGGTATTAAAACTTGATGAGTTTTAATCCAGTACTTTTAGAGCTCCCTCTGACCTTTGTCAAGATTGTCTTTTGAAAAGACAACTCTCACACGGATGACAGTAGGCAAGACTGACTTGGTTGAAACATTATTTAGCAGTAATTTGACTTGGAAAATTAAATCCATGCAAGGATTAAAACTGCTTATTTTCTCCTAGATTCTTTTCTGATGTTTACTTTAGCTGTTGAGAGGAGTTTAAGAAAGAGGAGAGTGCATACTGCAAGCCAACGGCAATCCTTTTTCACAGTAGTGTAGCCATTGAATTGATTAGAAGTGTGCTCAGATAATCAAAGAAATGGAAGTGGATAAAGCGACAGTGCTGGAAAGGATACATTCTGAAGCAGTCAAGAAGCTCTGGGAAAACCCAGGAATTCAAGAGTGCTACAACAGATGGAGGGAGTACCAGCTCTCAGACTGTGCTAAGTAGTAAGTACGCTGTGTAATTAATTACAAGGACAAGCCAGACGTAATGAAGCCAATATAGAATAATTTAGGTTGCAAAAGACCCTTAAGATGATCGAGTCCAACAGTTAACCTAACACTACCAAGTCCACCACTAAACCATGTCCCTCAGAACCACATCTACATGTTTTTTGAACACTTGCAGAGACAGTGACTCCATCACTTCCCTGGGCAGCCTATTCCAATGCTTGACAACCCTTTTGGTGAAGAAATTTTGCCTAATATCCAACCTAAATCTTTTCTTACGCACCTTGAGGCTTTTTCCTCACATTCTATCATTTACTACTTGGGAAAAGAGACCAACTTCCACCTTGCTACGAACTCCTTTCAGGTAGTAGCAGAGAGTGATAAGGTCTCTCCTGAGCTTGCTTTTGTCCAAACTGAACAACCCCGGTTCTCACAACCACTTCTCAGAGGGCTTGTGCTCTAGACCTGGTGAACTTTGTTGTTTTTCTTTGAACACATTTCAGCAGCTCAATATCTCTCTTATAGTGAGAGACCCAAAACTGAACACAATATTCAAGATGTGTCTTCACCACTGCCAAGTACATTGGGTAAATCTTTCTGGTCCTGGTGGCCACACTATTTCTGATACATGCTAGGCTGCTATTGGCTTTCCTGGCCACCTCGGCACACTGCTGCCTCATAATGAAGAGAGAGGTTCACTCTGATTTTATTAATTATACCTGTATCTCTGTCTGTCTGTGGTATGCAACAGATTTTAAGCTGCAGTGGTGAAAGGAATAAATTCTAAGATTTCTGAACATACTGGAATCATCATCCCTCCCAGTTCTGAGGTCAACACAGCTGGTACATAACTGAGTTTCCCTTGGGGGAAAGAATGAAAAACAGCTGTACAAAATATATTGACAATAAGCGAGCAGGTCGGAAAATTTGGTTACACGCAAAGTTTACGATATAAATAAGAAAGAAGATAATTCTGTCCCCAAATTTTCAGATAAATTTATTGTGAAAAAATGATTATTTCATGGGAACAAAAAATTTACCTTTCTGTTTCTCCCAGGGTTGAAAAGTAACAGGGTTAAATTTCAGCAAGAAGCATTTTGGGGTAAACTTTTAACTCAAAACAGTTATACAATCTGTTCCTGTGTGTTAAGCATTATCATTTTTGACAGATGTATGTCTGCCTTTTTCTTAAATAACCCTACTTTGGAGAAGAAGGATGCCATTTAATGGTCTATACTGTAGCCTTATTTTCCAAAAAAACAGCCACAATTCAAAATCGGTTTTTATTTTAAAGTTCAATAATTCTTCCTTTACTGTTAATTACAATTGAGATCTCAAAACCAATTTCTTACATTGCTGGAGAGAATGAATTTTCTTAAATCTTTTCTGGGTAAGTGATCAAGTTAAGTGTGAATATTTTTGATTTTAGAGCCCAAATGTGAAGGATGTTTTTGGCTGCAAGTGGAGAGTACCTTGGTAATTTCCCTCTTCGCCAAGGGAAAAGGGTGGAATTAGTGCTTAAATAGAAGGTTTGTGCTGCAGCCGTGTTGTATTAGTTGGAGTACACCTTACACTTCTTGTAGGCCTTGTTACGCGTTCGGATGATCTAATGTTACCTCCTAGTGGTGGGAAGACAGATTGCAGAGAGGAATACCAGGCACTGGCTCTTCGTGTGTTTTTGGTCACACACTGCTCATATACTGAGTCAGAGGAATGCCATCCTATAATTTTATCCCAGCCATGAAAAGCACAAGAGCTTTGTGAAACAGGAGGGCAAAGTTAAGAATGACTACATGGGGAGATGAGAAATTTAACGTATCATCCTTTATACTATAAACATGTATGTTTGAAGCACTCATCTTCACAGCACTTTACATTAGTTACTTTTCTGAATTCTGTCCAGCAACCTTTCACATATGTGTGCAGTATTAGCACCACGGACTAAGAGACAGGGGATAGAGCACTGCTGGTAAGCGTTATGGCTAGGACTGATACTTATACTTCTGTTCAAATCTTAATTCTGATTTTATTTTGGGGTAATAGCAAAGATTATTCAAACAAAATTCACCATTTTGGGTGGAGGTGATTGCCTATAGACCATTCAGGCATCTTCATTTTTGGCTAGTATTATTCTGTCTGAAATGTACATGCAGGTCTCAGTTAAAATAAAGGCTTTTATTGGTTTTATGCCAGCAGCAATTGCACTAAGGCCATGCACAAGTGAATTTTTGTTTAGCTGCTTTTCTGGAAACACTTTTGTGATTGCTGGTTTGTTCTTTGGTGTTGAATCCATGTGATTAATTTATGACATTACATTGATCTTATTTCTGTTGTAAATTTAACTTTTCAGTTCTCTTACTGACCTTGATCATGTTGCTGTGCCCTCATTTCTGCCAACTCAGCAAGATATTCTTAAAGTCCAAGTGCCAACAGGACGGGAATTACTGAGCACCCTTATGATTTGGAAAATACTATATTTAGGTAATGACAGAATCACAGAATCACATAATGTTAGGGGTTGGAAAGGACCTCAAAAGATCATCTAGTCCAACCCCACTGCCACAGCAGGATTCCCTAGACCAGATCACACAGAAGTGCATCCAAACAGGTTTTGAATATCTCCATAGAAGGAGACTCCACAACCTCTCTGGGCAGTCTGTTCAAGTGCTCTGGCACCTGAACTGGGAAAAATTTTTTCTTGTGTTTACACAGAACTTCCTATGCTTCAACTTGCAGCCATTGCCCCTTGTCTTGTCACTGCGCATCACTGAGAAGAGCCTGACCCCATCCTCCTGACACCCACCCTTCACATATTTAAAACCATAAATGATGCCACCCCTTAGTCTCCTCTTCTCCAAGCTAGAGAGACCCAGCTCCCTCATAAGGAAGATGTTCCACTCCCTTAATCATCTTTGTGGCTCTATGCTGGACTCTTTAAACAGTTTCCTATCCTTCTTCACCTGAAGGGCCCAGAACTGGACACAATATTCTTTCAAATGATTTTGTATACAGTTATGAAAACAATTGTTGCAGCTTTACTTGGAAGGCTCTTTAAATTTTCTCATTCAATTCAAGGAGTGGGGTGAGTCATCTGGGGGAGTTGCTGCAGTCCGCAAGGTTGGTCTCTTGTAAATATCCCGGCATGGTTGTAACTTGGCTGAGGGCTGCTGTTAGAAAAACTGTGGGCACCCAGACTGAGGCCCCACACAAACATGCCGGTGTCCAGAGCCTGGCATTTGCAATGGAAGGTAGCAGAGATTTACCTGTGTCAGATGTGAACAGGTGCATGATCTTCTCAGTGTAGTGGCTGATTTGAAAGAAGAAGTCACAAGCTTACAGACTATAACGGAATGTGAAATGGAAATGGTGGAGCCAGGCTCTGCCATCCCTGAGAGGGGGGCAGCAGGTGAGGGCTGTATGAGAAGCAGAGGATCCCATGCCTTCTTACCGCCTGAAAAAGGATGACCCAAGAGATGGGGGGTAATGCAGGCAGGTCCTACAGAGGACCCTGAGAGGTGGGAGAGGAAAGAGAGATCCCTCCCCACCTCCCCTGTCTTCCCAGTCACCCATACAGAACAGGCATGAGGCTCCAGAAACCAAAAGGTGGGCAGAGGTGGAAGACAGATGCCTAAATGAAACAGGTGGCTGGAGGAAAGTTCATGGCCATGGCAGATGGCAAGTGGCTTCCTTGTGTTCCTCGCATTCCTCGTCTTCCCAGGTGCCTTTGCGAAACAGATATGAGGCCCTGCTGGAAAACAGCCGGTCTAATGAGGATGTGGATGGCAGGCAACCTGTACCAGAGGTCTTGCTGCAGTCAGTTAGGCTTTCTTGGACATATAACAACCTCTTCCACAAAGAAGAAGAGTAGAGTTGTGATTGTTGGAGACTCGCTCCTAAAGGAAACAGAGGGTCCAATATGCACAGTTGACCCTCATCACAGAGAGGTCTGCAGCCTTCCTGGAGCCTGAATTAGGGATATTACTAGGGAACTTCCCAACATGGTGCAGTCATCAGACTTTTATCCATTGCTGATCTTTCAGGCAGGTGGGGAGGAAGCTGCATCCTGTAGTCTAAGAGGAATGCAGAGAGATTTCAAGGCCTTGGGATGGTTGGTATAAGGGTCTGTGGCCCAAGTTATTTTGTCTTCCCTATTTCCAGTACTTGACCATGATATGGAATGGAAGAATTCAGTCCAGAAATACCTGGCTCCAACACTGGTGCTACAGGCAGGGCTTTGGGTTCTTTGATAATAGCTGGTATTACAAGACACCAGGCCAGATAATAAGAGGCAGGAAAAACTTATCTTCCAGGAGAAAAAGGATTCTAGGATGAGAACTACCAGGGCTCATCCACAGATCTTTAAACTAGTTTCGAAGGGGAATGGGGTTGTTGCCAGGTCTGCACCAGTAGGCCAGTGTTCTAGTACTAGTACCAATACAGACCAGAAGGCCTCCCATCCCCTAGGGTAGAATTGGCATGCTCAGCTTGCTCCCTGAAATGCCTGGATACTAATGCACGCAGCACGGGGAATAAACAGGAGGAGTTAGAAATCCATGTGAGGTCAAGGGTTTATGATCTGGTGGCAATTACAGAGACATGGTGGGACAGCTCACATGACTGGAATGTGCTCATGCATGGCTATGTCCTTTTTAGGAAAGACAGTTTTACAAGGTGGCAGGGGGAGAGTTGCTCTTTACCTTAGAGAGAGCAACTAGAATGTATTGAGTTCTGTCCAGGGGTGAATGAGGGGCGAGCTGAGAGTTTATGGGTGTAAATAATTAAAGGGCAGGCTAGCATGGGTGTCAATTACTGTTAGTATATTAGCCAGCTATTAGTATATGCTAGATAATATCAGTTCCATAGGTTTTTATAAAAAGTTACTTTGACCTGTAAGGTTTACTGTTTAAAAAAACATACTCCATGCCTTTTAGAAAGCAATGTTGCAACAGCTTTTGCTCCACTATCATATGAATGAGAAAATGCCAAGAAGGGATTATGCCCTCATGGCAATTTGACATTTAAATATGAAATTAGCCTGTTAAGATACTATCCATTTGTTTCTTCCTTAATGCATAGCTTTTACCTGTTCAAACACACTAATTTTTCCTTTGACTAAGACTTAAACAAGATGTCAAAGCTGCCAGAGACTTCATTTTGAAGCTGTATCAGGATCAGAATTCAGACAAGGAGAAAGTAATCTATTCGCGCTTTACTTGTGCCACTGCCACAGAAAATATTTGTCTTCAATTGCAGTCAAGGACATAATCCTGCAATTAAACCTGAGAGAGTTCAACTTGGTTTAAGAAAAAATGTGATTGCAGCCATCAAATGTGGCTTACTAATAGCACAGCTTGTGTTGATATAAAAAGGTGTCTTTTTAAATACCTGTTACAGAAATGGGATGAGGATTTATATTTGCTATAGAAGTAGGGACTAATAGAACTTTAAAGAATCAGTTTAAAAGTTTGCTTATTAAGCTACACATTTAAAATATTGCATTCACTAGTTTTGTCTGTGACTTCTTTTTTAACAGCTGTACTAATTAACTATATTTAGAAGAATGTACATAGCTACATTGCTGTGCAGCTGGTATTTTCTTAGGGTTTTATTTAATTTGGGCTTTTTTTTCTTTTCTCCCCCCCCCCAGCATTTACAATCATTGCTTATAAAACTTCAAACTCTGATGCCTTACAAATGACAAGGTAGTGTTATTTTACAGTGCTAGACATATATTCCTGTTCTGAGCAATGTAGTTGGAAGACTAAGGTAAACCTATAGGACCTTTTAGAAGCATCTCAGTAGTCTTGGTAGGCCAAACCCATCAATGGTGCAGGAATCATTATAAAAGACTAATCACTGGTGACCCTTGTGTATCAGTGCCTTTTTGTTCAAGTGCTTTACAATAATGAAATACCATTCAAAGATAAGGAAAAACAGATTAGGATTTTTTAAGCAGTCCAGGGAATTTACTCTTTTCTGAAAGGAAAAAGGGTTTCTCAAACAGCAAGGTATTTATCAAATGTTCTTGGCATTCACTGCCATGGGAGCTTGGAGATCATCCACAGCTGTCTGCAATAAACCAGGACTTAAATTCCTCTGAGTCACTAATAACTTGCTTTTGGCACTTTGTATTTTCATGTAATTTTGTTTCCTGGGTAGTTTTGCATGGATTGAAGAGCAGTAAAGCCTCTCCTCTAGAATATTTCCACCTGTTTTCCCATTCTCCATACGCTGTCCAGGTACAAACTTCTCCACTAAAGACGCCATGACTAATAGCTCAGTCAATTCACCTTCACTGCGTCCAAAATTCTCAGACAAAATGATAAAAGACGTTAAGACAACCTTGAAAACCTTTTTTACCTATGCAAAATTCGTGGTAGTCTCTTGCACTTGATCAGCTAACCCAGTGACACTGGTAAGAAGAGTGTTGTAGTATAACAATCTGTTATTAGCAGTAATTCAGCCCTAACGATGTGCTGAGGTTCTCCTGTATTGAAATACATTAAAATTCCATTTTCCAATAAGAAATATTATAGCAATAGTTTTTAATATCAGCATAAAATGGCAATTTCTATGCTGCACAAAAATAAAATCAAGTTATATTGATTTTTCTGCTTGAGTAGTGCTCCTGTGTATTCAAGCAGGCTGAAAGCTCTTGCCGTTCAGTTTCACAGTTCTGCCCTGTGAAAAGCACGCCCTAACCTTTCACCACCCATAGAAATGTTTTGTTTCCCATATTAAATAGCATAGTCCCCTTTTGTCCAGAAGTAGGGAAAAAGTAGAGTATGTTCAGAGCTGGTTTGGGTTGCTAAGGAGGAAACAGCCTGTAATGTTTAATTGATTTATTCTTTCTTCACTGTTGGAACAAGCAGTAGAAGGCTGTTCTTACACTGCTTTAATGTTTTTCTGGGAAGGAAGGACACTGATCTAAATACTGTGCCCACACTAGTGAATGGATGTCATCCAGATGGACCATGACAGGCTACAAAGGTGGGTCTGTGTGAACCCCACGAAGTTCAAAAAGGCTAAGTGCAAGGTCCTGCACTTGGGTCAGGGCAATCCCAAGCACACACACTGGCTGAGCAACAAGTGGATTGGGAGTAACCCTGTGGAGAAAGACTTGGGAATGTTGGTGACTGAAAAACCTGAATATGAGCCGGCAATGTGCACTCACAGCCCAGAAAACCAATTGCATCTTGGGCTGAATCAAAAGAAGTGGCCAGCAGGTTGAGGGAAGTGATTCTCTCCCTGTACTCTGCACTGGCAAGCCCCCAGCTAGTGTAATGCTCACCTCTGGGGTTCACAGTTTAAGAAAGACGTGGATCAGCTCAGGCAGGTCCAGAGAAGGGTAATAAAAATGATCGGGGGCTGGAGCACCTCCCCTATGAGGACAGGCTGAGAGAGTTGGGGTTGTTCTGCCTGGAAAAAAAGAAGGCTCCAGGGTGGAACTTCACAGTGGCCTTCCAGTATTCAAAGGGGTCCTACAGGAAAGATGAGAAGCAACTCTTTATCAGGGACTGTAGTGATAGGATAACAGTTTTAAACTGAAAGAGGGCAGGTTTAGATTAGGTAGTAGGAAGAAATTCTTGGTAGTGAGACAACTGGAACAGGTTGCTCAGAGAAGCTGTGAATGTCCCATCCCTGGCAGTGTTCAAAACAAGGCTGGATGAGGCCTTGAGCAATGTGGTCTACTGGAAGGTATCCCTGCCCGTGGCAGGGGGTTTAGAACCACATGATCTTTAAGGTCCCTTTCAACTCAAACTATTCTATCATTCCATGATACGAAATGCCTAAATGTCCAAACTGCTTGATCCAGTTTTGAGCCCAGTGGGAACTTCTGGAAGAACATCTGTTTGAAATCCTAGTGGTTTCATACCTTGAGTCAAGATTTGTTGTCCATGTCAAGAGCACATCAGCAGCATGAATCTGGGAATTTGGCTTTTAGGAGAGCAAACTTTGCAGATTGTGAGACACTTACTATTTTACAGGACCCACCAATACAAGAATGCTTTTCTTTCACATTTCACAACCAACATTTAAAAACATTCACAAGGGTAGTTACCAAGACAAACTTCTAAACATAGTTCTCAATATGCTTGATGCAATAAGTAATGAAACTTTACAAAGACAAAAAAAATATGAGACATCCAGCAAAAACAGAACTCAGTGGTGTCCTACCTCACCATGCTGGTTCTGTGTGTTCTAAAACACACAATTGTTTTAGCCTTTGATGTACTTTATCTAGAGATGGTGAGTTAACAAAAGTTAATGGCATGGACACTCTTGCACTCCTTGTTGGAGGAGACTTAAAGGCTGATTTACTCCTCCCTTGAGGTATTACAAGACAACTTAGAATTTCCCCTGGAAAAAATCAAACCCTCTTTATAAAAACACTGTGTCTGCTGTGAGTTGAATTTCAGATCCTTAGATCGCACTTGCAGTCACAGAAGGAAATTATGACCAAGGTCATGGTTGCTTTTCTTAGGTAAAATAAAACTCAGGCTCCTAGGTGATGCATCTGTGTACTTGCAAATATTTTCCATGCAATTCCCAATTAATCCCCTGGTAAGAATAATAATAGGAAAACCTTAACTAAGTAATAAGAGCTATAGGCAGGAAGAATGGTGTCAGCTATCTCCTAATTTGTTCATTTTATACAGAAATGCATCAGGTATTAAAGAATCACATAATGAAACTAGGACAATTTGCATTTGAAGAGAAGATTATGATAAACGCATATATTTTCTGAATGAAAATGTGAAGTGCTTTGTAAAGTTTTGATCCACATAAAGAAACCAGTGTTGTGATACACATGAAAAGCAAATCTAAGAAACACTGCACCAATCTGAGACAATTACAAACACACTGCATATTAGCAGCATTTTTCACCAACACTTTCCCTCACACTTAATAACCCTGTTCTTTTGAAGTACACAGTCTCAATTCCTTTAAAAAAATATACATTCCACACCTTCCAAAGTATTCTGTAATAATCTGTACACAATATCGAGATAGATAGGTCCTCTGCCCAGTCTGGTTTTAGTAACACATTTAAGCATAGATGCTGAGAAAATCCAAACTCTCAGTAACTAACTGTTAGGAACTTTACCCATCTATAAACTTAGCTTCTGGAAGTTAAATGTTTCATTGATATTGGTTGCATCTTTAGTTTATGCTGCATCTTCAGTAAAGATTAGTCACCGCACATAGAGAGGGATCAACTGTGAGAGTTTAATGCTGGAAAAAGGTACTGTGTGATTTGCTGACACAACACTGTACACTCTTGCCTTATGCAATACTTACGTGATTGTGAGGGACTGTATTTTTGACAAACTGTATCAAAATATGTCTCAAAGTTTGCTGGCATAGTTTCCTTGTGTGGTGCTGGACTGGGAGCAGAGCTTTGCAAGGAGGAAAACAGCTTACCAAGACAACTGAGGTTGAGGCAGAACCACCAACTGCCATAGAAACCCTGCAAGCACCAAAACAGCCTTCAAGGTTAGCAGGACTTGTTTACCAAAACACCAGGCTGTGTGCACCAAGCATGGTGACTGGGTCCAAGCGCTCCAGTGACAGCCAAAGGGAAAGTGAAAAAGGCTGCATGGACAAGGCACCCATGCACTGGGCCAAAGGGGACATATTGTTACCCTGGAGATGCCCAGAATATTATGGGATGCCTAGCTTATAAAAGGCCTTTGGAATATGTGCACATCCTCTATCAAAGAAACAGTTGCATGTACACCCTCTATCAAAGAGGTGTGCATATGCACACCCTGCATTGGACAAGAAGCTGTGGGTCTACCCACAGCTGAAGGACAGACCTATGAGATGTTGCTGGATGCAAGGGTGGTGACTATCACTGCTGTCCTCTTGTCTGCTTAATTTTCTTCTCTTTCTCTTCAATCTCCTCCACTGAGCCAGTAAAATTTGATCAGTTAGCATCTGACCTTGTTTGTGTCTTAATTTTTGCTCATGAGATTTCACTTGAATTTTCTTCTGGTCTTTTAATCAGACCAGGACAGTGATTCTTCAGGTAGTTCTTTTCTGGAAATCAAATGTAAAAGGCTCAAAAAGGGGAAAAAAAATCTGAATAGTTTTGTGGAATAGTCTCATTCTTGGAGCTATCAGGAAATATGTACAAATCAAGTACATACAAACCTCCTGGAATGTCATATAGATATGGAGCTACTTATGAAGAAGCCACATGACTTATCAATCCTATTAAGGTATATGATATGTTTACTGAAACTGTTTTACATCAGAATAATTAGGAAACTTAGGACTTGTAGTTCAAATTCAAGAATATGCTGTAAGTATTAGATTTTAACTACTATGTGGTATTTGTTATTTGCAGGTAGATGGCCAAAAATAACTCAGAAGGAACAAAAGACCTTAGTGATTTGTTTGATATGTCATTGTATTTTTTGAAATGGTAAAGATAATAAATAGCTGATGGCATACATAGAGAAATATTTTTTGGGGAAAAAAAGGGGATTTCTTAAGAATCTGGTTATCTGGCAGCATCATCTATGGTTTTTCAATGTGGCAAAAGAAATAAAACCCAACATATTAATGGAAGCTCATACATATAAATTTGACTATTAAAAACTTTTCCTTGTAATAAACCATAAGTAAAGATTAAAGTGCATTCTATTTTCACTGAGATAACTGCAACAGAAGTGTGACCTTGTGTTCTCAGAGACAGGATTTGACTTAATTTGTCAGTTTCTACCTAAGAAATTCTCGGTAATTGTATTACCTATTTATTAAAATAGCATATAAAGAAACCAAACACTAATCATATTCCGGTCAAAATTCAGTTTCACTTTATTCAGGTGAAGAAGAGGTCAGGGAGGGCAAGAGTGTGAAAATCAAAAAGCCATGCTATGCAAAGCCATGCAGCTGAAGAAAAAGAGGTGCGAACAGTTATTTACAAATATTTTATCCATGTGTCTGGCGTCTTTGATTCTATGTTTGGTTTGTTATTGATTTCTTAGAGGTAATTCTAACCCTAAACAAACTCTAGTGAGAACCCAAATGACATTTCTCAACAGTATTAAGTTTAGGTAACAGTCTTCTAGAAGAGAAATCATTCTTCAGTACTCATGTAAAGACCAGTAAGTGGGCAAATCTGAATGCCTACATTTTAATTTTTATTGAGAACCCCTTGTCTAATTACATGTGCATTTTTAATAAAAATTAGTATATCTATTCTGCCTTCTTAGCAAAAAAAAGCCACACATTCCTTACAGAATAAGGAACGAGGCACAGCAGTGTGGACATCTCGAACAACTTGCAGTACTCCAGAAAACTACATGGGCATTAAGTCTTTCTTCTCACCCCAGGCTGATGTATAGTTAAAACAGAGACAACTGGTGTGTGAAGAAGTGGCAAAATTAATTCGTGACTGCATGGAGAAAGCATAAGGAAAAATAAAGAAAAAAAAAAAAGATACAATTTACTGACTAGAAAAAGGGAACTGTAGGAAATCACGTCATCATTACAAGTGGAGATAAGTAGGGAGGAGAGCGAAAGGTCCCATGTTGACTTTTGAACAGTGTTTTAGTTCTTGTGTTAAGGTTTTAGTTAGCAAATTTTTGGTAATTGTTATGTTTTCCAAAACATGAGATTTAACCACAGACACGCACATTTAAAATAAATCCTTCAATATTAATGGTTAAATTGCTCAAATATCACTGAAGAGCCAGCTGAGATTTGAGAATCAGGAGTTTGTTGGCAAATAAATTGTAAGAAAGTTAAGAACTGGAGATAATATTAATTGAAGTAGAGGTTTTGTGAAAATAAAATATTTATAATAGGGTAAATTGGAAAGCCATACTTGGGAACATGGACAAAGTACTTGCAAGAGGTACTAGAAGTGAGAGTTGCAGCAGATACTCAGTAAATACTTGGGACAGAGAGAAGGAGCCAGGAATTATCAAGAATAAAGATCATAATAAAGCCATTAATTGGACTACCATGCTTAAGACGAAAAGTGACCGATGAAAAACAAATTACAGATATAGAATGGTATTCAGTGCACCTAGTAACACTGCTTATCTAAGGCAAAGTATTCTATTAGTTTGGCATGATTATAACCTGAGTTAATTCACTTGGGACATGCTTGGTGTATAAACAAGTGGAGTAACACAGTCATTGTCATAGTCTGGCATCTATTTTGGGGGAAAGGTCCCATGTTGACACTGACACTTCCAGTGGTTTAGTTCTTGTGTTAAGGCTTTTCAATTTTTTCAAAATTTTTTCATTTTTTTGATTCAATTTACAATTTATGGGAAAAGTTACAAAATTGCATTTATTTTGCAACCTACTAGATGGCTACTCAATACCACAAGACTTAAGAGTAAATCAATGAACTGCAATTGTAGCTTAGCACGTGAGTCATTTTAGATTTTACAACAATGCGACAGTTTGGGCATCTCAGCCACCACCATCAATCTCAGAACTATATCTCGTAGCTATAAATATTCCAAACAGTTGTTTGGAAATAATATTTTGGCAGCAGGTACTTTCTATGTGTACTAGATATTTTGAAGACTGATATGGGACTTTATGGAAATCTTCATGTAACACTGTGCTATCTCCTGTACTTCTTATATCAACTGCAGTAAACATTCTTTCAACAATACTAGGACGAAGAATAACTATATCTAAAAATTAAGCAGAACTGCACACATTCAAGCTCTCCCTATTAAAGTTCTGCTGTCTGGATATGACATAAAAAAGTTTCACTGGGTATGAAAAGTTGATAAAAGCAACTGTGAACTACTGTATTTATTATTTAATATAAATTTGACCTTATTAGTCATTTTGCTTAGCACACAATACCGTGTAATCCAAGGCATGTATTTTTGGTATGCAACAGTGCACTTATAACCCCATAAACTCCTTCTTGAGTTGCAAGGCTATCAATAACCTTTATTTAAAATAATAAGCTTTCATTAATATGTTTAGTGCAGCGATTATCCCCATTATGTATTTCTGTAAATGGTTGTATTTTCTGTGAATATTGTCAGAGATGCTGGAACGTTTCCTTGAGTAGAATATAAAAAAAGTTTACACTAAAAGTGATACTGTACTGTAAATTCATTGTCAGCAACCATTTAAATTAAGACTTCTCTAGTCGGTAGCATCCTTTTTAGAATTTGAGTTATAGACAAGTGATTACTAAGTTAACATCTCCTTTGAAAGACAAATTTCAGTTTCAATACAACTTCAAACCATATCAAAACTAAGACAGAAACTAAGTATTGACTTTCAGAATCAAATCAAACCTAAAAGATTTGTTCTGAATAGGACCACAAGAATTATTTCAGAGTTCAATTTCAATATCAAATGTAATGGTAAAACAAATTCATTTTCACTGTATCTATAAAAAACCCCTAAAACTGGAATTCTGTTAAAAAAAAAACAACAAAAGCCAAAACTTGGCAGAATTTCTTTGATAATTAGATTTTTTAAAAACTTAACTATTTTTGTGATCTAGCCATACACCATTGTGACCATAATAAACAATTTAATTGCTTTTGGTGATGATAATTGAAATAGTTCTACTTGTTAAACAGGAAATAGAAAGTAGCTATTCAGTGTTCTTTGTATCTTGGTACTTCTCCATTCATTACAGTTTTGGCTGATTCTCTCTCACTTCTTCCAATTTAGAAAGGATCCACTGTGGAAAGGAAAAGGCAAAAATAAAAATGTTTCCTTGGTAAAAATCATACAAAGCAGCTGAAAATTCGGTTAGGTTGGCCAGACATTTCACTAGCAGCTCTCCTCCTAAGTAAATTTTAACACAGTGCTCAAGATTCTACTGTAGAGTATAAACTCCTGATTTTCTCACATGGAAATGGAGGCATTTAAGTACCAATATCTGAATGCCACAGCTAATTAAACTGGTTAGGTTAGTATTTCAGTTTCCTGCTCTGTATTTCAGCAAATAATATTTCTGAAAATAAAAGACATCACCATTTCACCCACACCATCATTAATGCTTGGCATTCCTCTGCAACTTTAGACAATCATGAGATGACAATAGAGAAGTAAGGATAACAAAAGACAGAGAAACAGAGTAGATTGCAGCAATGTGAATAGTGTTATTCAGAGAGTTTTCTTTAACTAAACTGGGTTTCTTTTCAAGAATTCCAAATTCACATGTTAATGAACATGGAAGGGAAATTCGTTTACCAAGAATGACAAAAAAAGGCAGGGTCGGGAAGAGGGCAGTAACACAGAAACATAGGATAGGAGATGAACATTTATACAAAGGGATTATCATGAGAAAGCTGCAATGTTAGGGGTTGGAAGGGACCTCTGGAGATCATCTGGCCCAACCCCCCTGTCAGAACTTTCAAGGAAGGTGAATGGATTATTACAAATCAGATTCTGTTATCAGATCAGGTTCTATGTTACAGACCTTTAGGATTCCCTCCTCCCCTTTCACAAGGAAACTAGGACTTCTGTTTAGAAGGAACCTGAAGGTACGAAAGAATTGGCTGTACGCATCAGAATATGTAACTTCTCACAGCTGGAACAACCTTGTACCATCCACTAGACTGACACAAGGTTCACAAAGCAGTGTCTCTAAAATGACCTGCAAATTTCATTTTCACTGTTCCTGAAACGCTTCCCTCAGTGTCATCTCTCTATACACACAAGCAAAAGTGTAACTTGCAGAACTAAGCTATAAGCTAACCAGCCCAGAAGTGACTCTGAGAGTCTTAATTTCTGCAGGATAGCCCTCAAGGCCTTGATGGCAGTTTTTGAACTTATCTGTGAAACACTCCTTCTCTAAGATGAAACCAGATTCCTTGCTAGGCCTGTTTGACAGTGACCTTTCTGCTTCACCACAGCCAAAAGGAAAAAAAAAAAAAGAGGAGTTCAGTACCTCCAAAGAGTACAGTCAAGGCAAATTCAGAATGGTGCCCTCAAAGACCCTAACAGTGTGTATAATGCTTTTTGAGGTAAGAGTCAAATGGTATCAGTCAGCTGAGGTTAGAAACTACCTTCATGAAGACAAAAGCAACTTAAACTATGAGAAGATGCAAAAGCAACTTAAACTAATGACAGCATCCGACTTCTGCAGACTGTTTCAAAGCATGATCCCAAGTTACCATTTCCCACTGGTGTGAATGTATACAAGACGACTAATGTATTATTTGCTAATAAAAACAAGGCAGAATGTTTGTAACCTGGCTACCTTATAGTTCTGGTATCAGATCTGAATTGCTTGTACTCTCTGTTGTAGTCAAAACTACTGATGTCAGAATAAGGATAGTAGAAATATCATGTATCAAGCAAACTTTCTGTGTTTCTGCTAGGGATTTTCTTAACTCCTCAATCAAACCTGTTTAAATTTTAAGGACCACGGGAATGACAATGCACACCCTGGTATAAAAGTAGGAGTAATTTACTAACACTGTTTGTTCTATTAAAATGTACTATTTTAAGTCACATTCTTGACTGTTTAGCTTCTGTTGCCAGTGCTGTTAAGTTAGCTGTTTGACAGACAGCTGTAACTCCAAAGATTTATGTAAGGAAAAATCTGATGATGGAATTCTGTATTTTTAAAATTTAGTACTGAATAGATCATTGCCATTTCCATGTAATTGCTGGGTGGGAATACTGAATCTTGAATATACACAGTAGTTTCAGATTAAGAATCTTTCTGGTTTGCTTTTTAAGACAAATTTAGCACAGTAAACTGTAACAGTATTTTGACTTTACCTTAGCATCCTCTGGACTTTTAAAATTAATAATTTTTCCAAATTCTTTGGCATGAAACACAGACTTAACTCGCTCCTAAAAAAAAAAAAGGTAATCAAAAGTTGAAGTTAGTTTCTTCAAACATTATGACCAAGAATTTATTTTACCACTTAGGCAGCTATATGTTTCAAACAGCCATGTGTATCCATTACACTAATCGGAGTATGTTCACATTGCATGTATACACCCTGAGAAACTTCACTTTTTGCATGAAAGCACAGTGAAGTAGAACATTTCAGCAACAACAGACTTCCCTTTTTACCACAGAGTTCCTGGAGACTGGACTATAAAAGTGCATAGGAATGGAAGGCAGATAATGGGAGTATGAGGGTTAACAAAACCCAGTGTTCCTTAAGGTTGAAATTTTTCATTCTTTAAGTCATTATCTGGATGGACATTTCAACAATAGTGACTTGCAAGTAGTAGTCTTAGGTAGTAAAAATAGATTAGGCCTCAGAAATAGAACATAAGGAGCACTTTGCAGAATACGTTTTTCAACCATAGATTTCAACAGAGAGCATACTGCAGATATATGAAAGAACTCTGAAATGACTGCTGTGTAGGGTTAAAGACAGCTGTGTTATTTAGTATAGTCTGAAGTGGCAGAAGCTAAGAATGATTTTGTCCTATAATAACTCATTTGCACTCAGAAATCCCGTTTGGAGGATTTCAAACCAATAAGGCTTTGCCTTTCACGCTCTTTGCAACAGAAACAAATAATCTGAGTGAAAAAAAGAATGACTTTGTAGACTGTCAAGACTGTCCTGACAACCAAGATGTGCAATACACACATGAAGTTTATTAAAAACAGAAACAAAACACGACAAGACAAGACACTGGCAGGTAAATTTATTAATTGGAATTAAATTCAGTTGCTATCTCAACAAAATTACTGCTTTTTAAAGAAACTTTGCTTCTGTAAGAGCATTCAGCCATCAGCAATCATCTTTCTCTTTATGTCCTTTCCCAGTTTACCACAGAAAAAAGGTTTGGGATTTTTTAAAGGAAAAAACTGCAATTGAGAGCAACATTCTTCAACTTGCATTGAAAGGGATAAGTGTATGTCATTATGGTTTTCATGAAGACATTAATATCTTATAATACTTTTGAAGAATTAGATTACTAGCAAATGGAAAAACAACTCCTTAAGTATAGCCCACTCTAATGTATTGCTCTGATGTATTTGAATCTTTGGGATGCAACAATATTGGCACATTTCCACAGGACCAAAGCGTGTAATAAAAACACTCTGTAATCTTCTGAGAGAGTTTTTGTACCATCATTTTCCAAGCTATAAATAGACCATGAACTGCTGCGTACCAACACAAAGTTTCTAGCGCTCAAAGAATAATTTCATCTGCAAACATCAAGTCACTGCTTAGAACAGTCAGAAGCTAGTTATCTCAGGAATTTGCCCATGTCAGATTTCAACTCTCTTCTCTGAGTGCATCTCAACTAGATGAGGTCAAGAATTCAAAGGAGACAGACAGGAATTTGAAGTTCAATTTAACAGTAACACATAAAGAAAACAAAGTATGATTAGGTTAACATACCTTGGCTTCAATGCGTAATCTTCTGCCATCAACGATGAATGGTTCTTTGGTAAATTCATCATAAGTGTATTGCCATTCACATGTCAGCTGACCAAATGTCCCTTTTGTCACAAATAACACACCACTAGACACCAGAAAATAAAATTAATATTTTAAAAATTAATATAAAAATACTTATTAACTGTTCCAAAATAGTTCCTATCTAATGACATAGATCAACAACACATCATACCTTCCAAAAGAGTTAATTTTGAACCCTCCTCTTATTTAAAATACTGGGGTTTTTAAAGAAAAAACATAGCACTACTTCTAGCTGTATTTCTACAAAAAACTGTAGATTTTTATTTAAGAAGGATGCTCTATACTCCACTGTTAGACATTCACTGACTGTTCCTATATTACCGTTTTTCCTTCACTACGCTAATTTAGAAGTGAATCCAACAGTTCCATTGACTTCAGCTGAACCAGATTTATAACAGATCTTTCTCATTTTAAGAAAACATAAAATCAACATTCCTTTTCTCCCCTTAGAGAAAATAGTTTGACGCTCAAAATAACATACTTTTGTGCTGAACAATGTCGCTGTTGAAAGAGACTATTAACACCATACTAAGCATGCCTTCCCCATCATTTTCTCTATGTACATAATGTCAGACTTGTCAAAGCACAGCTACTGATCAGCAACTATCAAGGCATGCACATTTTGATGATAGTTGAGTACTTATTATTCAGAGTCAAAAATGTTTACCTTTTTGTTACCATTAACAGATCTGTACTGTTGACCATAGCATGTGCAATATATCTGAGTTTTGCAAATCTTCCATTTTCAATTTTCTAAAAGAAATACAAGTTTTATAGCTTTGAATCTGCTAGCATAATAAGTTAATGTACTAATTCTGTGCCAAAAATGTATTTATTTCAAAAGTGTAAATTATAACAGAACACATACTTTTAAATAAAACCTACTTTATGATCATAAAGTCATAATACGACTAACAGATTTGTGACAGCTAATGTTCATAATTACATATAATTATTTGGTTGCTGTTAATGCAGGTATGCAAATAAAAATCCATTCTAACCAAAACTGGCAAGGAACAATCTAATTTCTCAGAACATTTCAGGACCCACTTTTCTATGTATTTTTATTACACATCGAACTTCTGCTGACTAACACAGTTCTGAGATAACAAAAGAAGTAAGGATTCATGTCCTAATTTATCTCAAGTCACCAGCAGAACACTGGAGTAATTAACTTTGGTAATAAACCTACACTTAACTGTATACAAGAACGCACTCTCTTGTAGACAGTGGGACTTAATAAAATGCACTGAGGTAGTACTTTACATTTGTCCATATTCTGTTTACCCTTGAAATTACTTAATCTTTTCGTACAGTTACTGTGATTATTGTAGCAGAATATTATTTAATGGGCAATAAATTCTATACGTTGATGATGCTAGATGAATCATTTTTAAAAACAGAGGCTCTGTAACTTAAACATGACTTGGCAATCCCCGGATTTCAGGCGTTCTGAGCAGCAGGTGACTAAACTAGCAATGGAAGTAAGATTGCTGCACCTTAGTTGGGAATAGCAACAACTGCTTGCACTCTTCCCACTTGACACAAATTGGAAATCAAAATGAATTAGAATAAACCAGTGTATTCAATAAAAACTTAAGTACAAACATATTACTTCAGATATGTATGACAATATTTAAAAACACAGAATCACAGAATGTTAGGAGTTGAAAGGGACCTCGAAAGATCATCTAGTCCAACCCCCCTGCCACAGCAGGATTCCCTAGACCAGGTCACACAAGAACATGTCCAGGCAGGTTTTGAATCTCTCCAGAGAAGGAGACTCCACAACCTCTCTGGGCAGTCTGTTCAAGTGCTCTGGCATCCTCAATGCGAAAAAATTTCCTCCTGTATTCACACAGAACCTCCTATGCTTCAGCTTATAACCACTGCCCTTTGTCTTGTCACTGGGCTCCACTGAGAAGAGCCTGACCCCTCCCCTCCTGACACCCACCTGTCCAATATTTTTAAGCATAGATCAGGTCATCCCTTAGCCTTCCCTTCTCCAAGCTGAAGAGACCCAGCTCCCTCAGCCTTTCCTCATAAGGAAGATGCTCCACAACCTTCATCGTCTTTGGAGCTCTGCTCTGGACTCTTTCAGGCAGTTCCCTATCCTTCTTCAATTGAGAGGCCCGGACCTGGACACAGTATTCCAGATGTGGCCTCACCAAGGGCAGAGAAAAGGGGAAGAACCACCTCTCTTGACCTACTAACCACACCCCTTCTAATCCAGCCCAGAATCCCATTGGCCCTCCTGGACGCAAAAGCACACTGATGGCTCATGGTCATTCTTCCATCTACCAGGATCCCCAGGTCCCTTTCCCCTTCACTGCTCTCCAACAGGTCAGTCCCCAACCTATAGTCATACATGGGGTTCGTCTTTCCCTGGTGCAAAACTTGAGACTTGGCCTTCTTGAATTTCATTCAATTTCTCCCTGCCCAACTCTCCAGCCTGTCTAAGTCTCGCTGAATGGCAGCACAACCCTCCAATGTGTCAGCCACTCCACCCACTTTAGTGTCATCCGCAAACTTGCTGACAGCACACTCTGTTCCCTCATCCAGGTCATTAATGAATAGATTGAAAAGTACTGGTCCCAGTACTGGCCCCTGAGGGACTCCACTAGACACACGCCTCCAACTACACTCCATCCCATTGACCACAACTCTCTGACTTCTATCTTTCAACCAGTTCACAATCCACCTCACTACCCAATCATTCAGACCACACCTGCTCAGTTTAGCTGCAAGGATGCTGTGGGAGACAGTGTCAGATTCTTTACTGAAATCAAGAAGGTTAAAAATCAGGTTAGCTCTCAATGCAGTTAAAATAGCAAACGCACTTAATGATTATTCATCATCATTGTAAAATGATAGAAGGCATTTAATTAAGGATACCCCACAACTTCAAATATGGCTGCATGGATAACTCCACTTGTCCAAAAAGATTTTTAAAAAACATGCATTCCCTCAAAGATGTTGATTCTTTAGTGACTAAAATGCAAGAGCAATTGAGTAATAGGTTTCCAAAAGAGAGCTTTCCAGAAAGCTCTCAGAAGTTCAGATTTTATCTCTCTCCTCAACCCTGCTGGGCTACAAAATCACAGCTATTGATCATGTGCCTACTTACCTAAGTCACTGCTTAAGTTTATTTCTGAAAGAGCTAGTATTAGAGGTAGGATTAATACAGCAACAAGAATGACATAA
This sequence comes from Galbula dea, assembly GCA_013399015.1. Classification (NCBI taxonomy): domain Eukaryota; kingdom Metazoa; phylum Chordata; class Aves; order Piciformes; family Galbulidae; genus Galbula; species Galbula dea. The sequence continues at coordinate 78,097 of VWZX01007815.1, forward strand.
GAAATGAAGAACTGAAGACTTGGAAACAGATTGGGTTTTATTATTACTATTTTTGGAAATTCCTTATTCAGGCTTTGTCTACAGGTTGCTACACCTCTGTTTTAAGTTTCTCCCTTCCTCTCACATTTAGGTCCGAACTCCTGTTTCATAAATAAATAACAAAAAAGTCCTCTCTCAAGTTAAACTCTACAGCATTCCAGCACATGACACATTGGATGGCTTAAAGATAGAGGAGGTTTTATGGACAGACAGATGGGTAGGATACTGGACCTAGATACCAGGCTACTGGTCTGGTTTTATGTCCTGATGGATTTTCAGTGTTAGAGACCCAGCAAGAAAGACAGGGAAAGGGAGGAGAATACTGATAAAAGCTTACAGAAATAGTGAACAGAAGTAGTGTGTTGAAAATTATGAAAATTATTATTGAAGTACAGTACTCGATTGTCATACAATTTGCAGTCCTAACCAAAACCTGCTTAGATGTTCACCAAATTCCACAAAAAGTATCATTCTACTAAGATTCACAAACAAGTGATTTGTTCAGCACAAAGACTTTGTCACCATGTGGTATGCACTGAGCTAAATACTCCTCATTGTTAGCTGCGTAAGTCAAAGATCATAAACTCAAGTTCTCTACGTTCTGTAGTTTTGTAGACAACAGATATTAATTGGGAAATAAAGCACAGAAAAATGCTGCACAGCCCATTTTCAAAGGTAACACTTCAGCGTTAGTCTTGCACTTATTCATTAGGAAATATATCAGCCTGCACTTCTTTCACACAGCAAACTAGGCTGGAATGCCCTAAGAGAGATACACCAATTTGCTGCTGCTAAGTCATATAGCAAGATCACTACTGCACTCTACTACCAAACTACCTTACACAACTTAAATGTAAAAGGACACAAAATTGATCTCTCAATATAGATGCATAAATAAGTATTTTTTAAGTTTTACAGAATTTAGCTACTGCTTGGAGAAAGACAGCAACTTTGACCACTGCTGCTGATGGAAAACTATGAAAGTTCACACTGAACAATCACTGTTTATTCAACATTAGTCTCACCACTGTAAGAGAACAAATACTAATTTTTAACACACTAATTACATGAATCTATTGAAAAAAGACAGTCTTAACAGCTATAAAAGATGAAGGAGTCCAAGCACAAATGCCCTCTTTGCCAATTATTCTTACCTGCAGCACAAATGCTTAGATGTCACTGCAATAATCTTAACAGTAGATGTGATCATTTGTGCAGATGGGTATGTAAATATGCTCAGAGTCTTAAAAGGGGCATCTCTGCATTTGTAAAATTCCTAATCAGACCACAGACTCCTAATTTATTGAGGAGCAAGCACAGAGGCCTTTCAGAAAGTCAGAAATGAAACAGAGCAGAATGTAAGTAGTGGAGATAAAATTTAAAATCTATGATCCTTATAGTTTTAAAAAAGTACTATTAGTATGTGTGAGACAAAAGCCAGAACGTTTTATATCCTTCTTGAACTCATCTCATTTGTGTGAGTTCTGAAGGCAATTCACTGTTGTTGCCAGAAAATTCCATGTTCAATATATCTTTCAGCTCAAATGATAAGGGGACTTTTTCAAAAGCTGTAGAATTGCTACTTTCAGCAGGCTAACCTGATATAATTTAATATCCAATCCTCCCCACAGAAACATGTAAGAATTTTAAATGCTATCCAGGTCACTTATTAGATCTAGTGTGAATGCGTGTGAAAAAAAAGGAGAAAAATTATAAAATGCCCTACTCCCCCCAATATGTAAAAGATTATTTTTCTGCAGTGCAAAATTGTCTCTGCATCTTTTACCAAAGAGAACTAACATTAACCTTTTATTGCCTACTCCCTCATTCCAGTTATCCTAACGTCACAGAATCATAGAATGTTAGGAGTTGGAAGGGACCTCAAAAGATCATCTAGTCCAACCCCCCTGTCAGAGCATGTCCTACAAAAAGCAAAGCTTTGTCTGTGACGTGTTTTGCCTGAATTAAGGATTCCATTCAGCTATGCAGAAGAGCAACTCTCAATCAACATGGTTTTGCTCAAATCAACAGAAATTTGTGGTCAAGGTTAACATTTCACTCTAAGGCCACAGTACACAGGACAGTAAAAATTAGGACGGTAGATTTCTTTCAGAACACAATGTTTCTACTTCTCAACAGAAATATAATTTGCCTATGCTGGCTGGCAGAATTATCATCTTTAATTTTTGACCTAAATACTACCAAAATTCATTTGGTGAGCTGAATAGCAAAATCATACTCATTTGTGCTTCCATTACGATGACAACATATAGTTGTTCTTTGTGTTTCCTGCCAAGACAACCAAAGTTCTTTGATTTGTAGCATCTGAAGTAATCACCGTAACAGCAGGGAAATGGAAAAATATTAAATTTTTCTTTTCTGTGTTGTCTGAGTCAAAAAGCTGGTGTATGCTTTGCCTAGGACACTTACAGTTTTTACTTTCTCTTCTATACTATATAAGCATTCATGCTTCAAACACAAACAAGCTAAAATGAAACTAAGTCACACAAGGTTCCATGTTCTGAAACAATTGCTGTTAGCTAATCATGCGTACATGGATGCCTGGTAAAAGTCAGTGCAATGTTGAATAAAAATAAAGTTGTTTTGAACTTTGGAAAGAATTTGTCCCTATAATTTTATGAAGTAAAACCTTAATTTTAGAATACTTAACATTAGGGATGTTTATTCTTTGATTTGAACCCTTGCCCAAGGAAGATGAGGGAAGGAGATAAAGGAGGAGTATGACACACTTTTCCCATTCCTCAGATGTGTTCTTCCTGGAAGACTGAAGTTTGAATACAAAGAAAAACCGTCACCTGATCTGAAGCCTACCTCATGACCAGAAAAGGATCACTGAAATGAAAACTGAACATCTCCAATACATTAGGACACAGTATTGAAGTATGGCCTTGAAGCACTTTTTTCTCTACAAGCTTATATCCACTGCAGCATAGTTGCGCAACTCTGTGCACCACCATAAATAGGTATGAGTATCTACATTTTGGGTAGACACTGGAGCTGTGACACAGAAAATTCCCCTGATTTCATGGTATAAGTGTCAATGCTTTGTGTTCATAAGTATGACACTAGTCTATCTTTCAGCTTTATTTCCTGGCAGAGCAAAGACAAGTGATATCTGGCAGGACTATAGCTTCTTTTAAGTGACTAGTAACAACAAAGGTATGAACAGTCTACTAAATGATCCCAGAAACTGTCTATGGTATCCCTCTGCACTGACTTAAGTCTACAGAGCTGGGATGTAGAGGTAACACCAAAGACACAGAGAACAGCCAATTTCTCACAAGGAGGATGAAAGTATGTAATTTCACATCACTGTTATACAAGTCACTTAAAGAGTAAAACTAACATTTGGTGTCCTGGTTCAAGTTGGAACAGAACTAATTCTGTTCAATGATTTTACTTTTCAGTTAAGGCTTTATGTAACTACACTTTCTGAAACTAACAGCATGTTTTTTCCAGACGGTGCCTGCTTCTAGCAGCAATAAGAACCTGATATAATAAAGCTCATGTTTACAGTTAGTACCAAGGATTAGCATGCAGACCAAGGTCACTGCTGAATCTTGTGTACCACGTTGTGGGGGAAAGGAGGGCAGGGTAAAAGGCCACACCTGTGGGGAGAAGCAGACAGGACAGGTGATCTTAAACTGACCAACTAGGTATTTCATTCCATATATGTCATATTCAGTATAAAGCTGAAGGATCACAAGGGTCATGCTCTTCCTCAATGATCAGTGTCTGAGGAGGACTGATGTCCATTCTGCCTTTGATCACAATCCATGAGTAACTGAATCCAGTTCCAGGATCCAGCCCCTGAATCTGGTTCCTGCCTGTTGCCTGTATCCTGTCTGTGACTTCTGCCACAGCATCAGTGGTGATAGTAACAGCTGCCAAAAAGGAGATTAGATTTGGTATTGGTTTTGTATATATTTGTATATATTTCATTATATTGTAATTATTTTCATTAAAGTAGTTTTAGCTTTCTTTTCTAATCCACAAGTCTGTTGCACCCTTCCCCTCCAATGGAGGGGCAAGGGAAAGAGGAGTTAACAGACAGCATTTGTCATTCGTTTAGTGACCAGCCTAGCTGTAACCCTTGACACCTGGGAAAGGCTGAATCATCTACTTGTGTAGCTGACGCAGAAATATAGGTAAGCTGAGCTGAAAGGATGGCACTTAATCCTCGAGTTTTCAGCACCACTACTGGACTTTAAATTCAATTCACCAAACCCTAAAATATTTATTTTCTCAGTCTATATTCAGAAGAACCTATATTCATGACAGAAACAAATAAAATACTTTTTTAATACAAAACCTTCCAAAATAGAACTATACTCCATAAAAAAGACTAATTACTCTAAGGTATATATTTGCCAGCTATACTAACAAGTATGTTTTACTGGGTTTTGGTTTAGTTTTTGTTTGTTTCATTTTGTTTTGTTGTTGGGGGTTTTTTTGGGGAGGAGGATGAGGGATGCATTGTGGGGTGTTTTGGTTTTGTTTTGGGGTGAGTTTTTTTCTTTTAGTTAGCATTCTACAACCTTTCAATCTATTACGAAAGACAGAACTCTTTTTAGTTATGGTGCTGTGGAACTTGAACTAACTGACACAGAAGCACTACCATTCCTGTTAAATCTTCCACATTCTGTAACGAATTGTGGAATTATAAGCTAAAAAACTTTTAAAGTTAGGACAATTTGATAGAAAAAAAGTATTATTTCTAAAAATCAAATTCTTACTTCTGCAGGGATGCTTTGTCATTCAAAAAAACCCACACTTCTTTCTAAAGCTCTTTTAGAATGAAGAAAAAGTATGTTTTGTTATACAAAAAGAAAATGCACTAAAAAGCCAAAAGTGAAAAAAGAAAATGTCATGTGACATATTCAGAGGTCCTAAAACTCAGTGAAGTTAATAAAATGCAGCAGTAACCTTTCATAAAGTTGTGCCTAACGCTTTCCTTAACTTTTAGGCATGATGTGTCTTTTTTCAGGATTGAAGATCAAAATATTTTCGTGCATTCTTCAAAGAAATACCGAGATCCATTTGTAACTGCAATATTCAAAATCCTTCCCACAATGTTTCAGGCAGTAACACACTGCAATAACAGTCTTTTCATCTACTTTGACAAGACGTCTTTTTGAGATGACATTACAAAAGAAGCAGCAATACATGATCTGTTGCAATCCTAAGTAACATCAGTTTCAGTTAAAACAATCTTTCAAGTTGACTTTCTCCCTTCTTTTATCTGGAGATTACGGACATGTATATTCCTTGGCTCACTTCCCAAGTGATCAGACTGCACAACAGCTTTTGAAGGCATAAAGCCACAACAAGTAGTCTTAAAGGTATTTTAATGGTTCTTCTCTCAAAATTCTGGTAACTGGAAGACGACAGACAATGAAGGATATCACTGTTGGCAAATATGCAAACATTTCAGCAGCTCTTATTGCTTTAGAGCAATTCTAATTCTTCAGATGTTAGCAGAAGAGTTAGTTCTTATGACAATACTTATTGATACATAAATATCTATTGCAAGATGCCTTTAAAATGCAGCACAAAAATTAAATTTAGCAACAAACCACAAAAAAAAAAGAATGAGAGAACTGTGCAAGCACTCCAGTGATCAAAGAATAAAGCAATTTTGAAAGAGAAACAAGTAACTTGTAAAGCTATACTGTAGAATTTATGACACAGAATTATAGAGGTTCAATGTTGGGTTTCGCTCCCCCCGCGTATTCGTATATAAAAAACTAAATACCTTTGAGTGTTACATATGTTTTACTACACAGAGCCTTGTAAAAGCACTGTTTTTTCTCCAGTTGGCTGTGATTATACATAGGGTTTGGTTCTGCGCTGGTTTCTTTACTTTTCTTTGTTACTTTTGAAAACAAAACTATGAATTTAAGAACCATATAATTTAGGTCACAATCAAAAATATCTGAAGTTATTTCACACATGTAAGGGTTACCAAGGATACACAAAATAAGCATTTAAAAGTGATGGTAAAACAAATGATTAATGGAAATTTGAAAGTTTATGTTAAATGCTCCTTTCAAAATACATGGATTTTGTATTTTAAACACTTTGAAAGGCCATTTTGTGTTTTCAAATAATCTAATTCCAGGAAACATGAGAAACAATGTCGGAAGAGAACAGATGAATCCATTTTAGATCTACTTTAGACTTGTTTATTGTTAAAAAGAAAAGCAGACAAAATACTTTTGAAATACGAAATTAAACAATTGAACAGCATTAACACCAATAATCACTGTAAAACTCAGTAAAGTTTTAAACACATTTAAAAGCATTCCATCTAGCAAATTATAAATAAAACCTGTCAAACACTTACACAAATTCATAGACATTAAATATGCTTGACAGAAACATATCTGGAAATAAACTCCAAGTCATGGTATTATTACTTCTTCATATTATTCAGTACTATTTTGATCTACTGTCCAGTTTTGTAAGACTATTTTTATTATATTTTTTATCTTTTGCCTAGCACTCATCATCATACAGTTTATTTCCCCTTTTTTTTTCGTTTTTAAAAATAAGAATTTAATATCAGACAATCCCCATTTCTCCATGGATTTATAGCAGCAACATTTAATACTTAGAGGTCAATAGAATGTGACAAAAGCCATGAATATCTGTTATAGTCCATATTATCCTAACTTTCATCGTCATCACTACTACTGTGAGTCTTAGTCCATTCCCTGTAGGCCTGTCTTTTCTGAAAGCATGGTAAGGGAAGAAGAAAGCAGAAGTATTAGTTTATAAGTATTAGTTTGTCTAGCAAATTTACAACATAAAATCCCAGAAAAGAAATAAATTCTTTGGTTTAGCACACAGCATGTCTCTCTTAACCAGCATATACAATCACTAAATCACTTAACATTTTTATTCCAATCTAATCCAATAATCTGTTGCAAATGCTACATCAGTGACTGCAGTGTGGCCAGACACCATACCTACATACACAGAAATAACAGCAAATGGGGGGGACTTGTCCCGAAGGGGGAAAAAGATTCTGGGGCGGGAGTTGGCAGGGCTCATTGATAGGGCTTTAAACTAGGTTTGAAGGGGGGATGGGTTAGAAATCTTATGCTTGCTTGTGACAAACAGTGGGGCAGCACACTAGGGGCAGGAGGATAGAACACTACTAAGAGCTCTCAACTTGTTGTCTTGGGGCAAGCCAGAGATGATGCACCAAGGACCTCAAGGGGGGTTTGCCTAAGAAGGTGACATGTCCAGCCCAGCTGAAGTGCCTCTATGCAAATGCACGCAGTTTGAGCAATAAACAGGATGAACTGAGGGCCATAGTGTTGCTGGAGAGACATAATGTAGTGGCTGTTACAGAAACCTGGTGGGATGATTCCCATGATTGGAGTGTAGAAATAGATGGGTACAAGCTGTTTAGGAGGGATAGGCTGGAGAGGAGTGGAGGAGGTGTTGCCCTCTACATCAGACATCAGATGGAGTCAATGGAACTCCACCTGGGGAAGGATGATGAACCGTTTGAGAGCTTACGGGTTAGGATTAAAGGGAGGACAGGTGAAGGTGATGTTACAATTGGGGTCTGCTACAGGCCACCTAACCAGCAGGGCCAAGTAGATGAGGCCCTCCACAGGCAAATAGAAGTGGATTCACATTCACAGGCCCTGGTCCTCATGGGGGATTTCAATCATCCTGACATCTGCTGGAGGGACAATACAGCAAGGCACCAGCAATCCAGGATGTTCCTTGAGTGCATCGATGACAGCTTCCTCCTCCAAATGGTAGAGGAACCAACTAGGAAAGGTGCTATGCTGGACCTTGATCTTACCAACAGGGAAGGACTAGTGATCAATGTAAGGCTGAGGGACAACCTTGGCTGTAGTGACCACGAAGCACTGGAATTCAAGGTCCTCAGGGCTCCTAAGAGGATATGTTCTAGGCTCGTGACACTGGACTTTGGACATGCAGACTTTGATCGCTTTCAGGATCTGATGGCCAAAGTACTGTGGGACGATGCCCTAGAGGGAAGGGGGGCCCAGGACAGCTG